>JAWNNO010004050.1:0-11048 GCA_035044985.1 Lordiphosa fenestrarum
GGATGATTTTTAGCTCCGTTGGATGATTAAAAGGATATTTCAGACATATCCTTCTCAAATGGATACCGGAAATCATCCTTTCTATACCCGTTACTCGTAGAGTAAAAAGGGTATACTAAAGTCGTGCAAATGTATGTAACAGGCAGAAGGAAGCAACTCCGATATCATAAAGTATATATATTCTTCATCAGCATCAACAGCCGAGTCGATATAGCCATGTCCGTCTATCCGCCCGTCCCGATCTCAGAGACTAGAAGAGCTAGAGCAACCAAATTGTATACGTAAGCTAGTATTGTCTGTAGGCAGATCAAGTTTGTTTCAAATTTCGGCCACGCCCCCGCAATAAAAAATATTGAATAACTCCCACAATTTTTCGAGATATCGAGCTCAGATTTTGCAGTGTAGTCTATGTGGCCAATATCTACAATCTCACAAATTTTCAAAAGGATCGGATAATAAATGGCCGAGTTAAAAAAATGTTGCATACTTATCCGAGCTGAGCTGAGTAACGATTTTAACTTACGCTCTCGTTTTTCTTTGTGTAGGGTAAAGATTGAATGACGATTTGATAGATTGCAATTGTAAGACAGCAGCATATGAGCTCCTTTTGATAGCTAAGTGTGATCTAAGAAAGTCAAGTATATGGAAGTATAGTGCTCTCAACCGGTAGGAATGGGTGGTAGTGCCAATTTTAGAGAGTCAAAACGGATATCTGGTGGATTTTCTGGATTCAGAGCTTCTTTAAAGAGAGCAAAACTCAATGGTAGCGTCTAGGCCAGTCGCCAGGGCCTAGTCCTTCACCCAGCACCAAATTGTTCATTGTGTTTTTGTTTTTGTTTTTGCTGCGCACTTTTGTTCACCATTTTTGCCCTCGTTGTCGACATCAATGCCGCCGTTCCTCGTTCGCCTCTGCTGGTGTCCACAAATGCTGCTGCTTTTTCTACTCTGCATAAATTTGCCCTTAAGAATTGTCGTCGCACACACAAACGCACACACACACACACGACAGAAAAGCTGCTAGCAGCAGGTGCCGTTAGCAAAAGGGTAGCAAGTGCAATGAGCAGGTGGAATGGGGTGGGGGTGGAGGGGTTGGGGGGTTGGGGGTTGTTGAAGTTGTTTAACTCTTCCTTTCCACTGTTTTTGGGTTGCAGCCAACGCTGTGAAGCGTTTGTTGTGCTGTGTATGTTTTATGCCCCTGACAACATGGCAAAGCGCTTGCCGCCATTTTTAATATGGCGCACACACACACATACAGGCAAACAGCCTTAAAGGTAGAAAAATGTAGCCAGCGGCTGCCTTTTACTTTTGTGTGTGGGTGCGCGCTCTTGGATTTGCATATAAAACATTTGCAAATGTATGCGCGCGCACACACACACACACACACACACACTCAAGCACACACACACACAGGGCTTACAGTTTGGTATTTGCATTGCGGCTGCTGCTGCTGCTGCTGCTGCTGTTGGGTAAGCTTTACCGTCATATAAATTTTCGATTGATATGCAAACTTAAAAGGAACCGCAAAAATTATGCTCCAGTGAGCTGGGTTTACTTTATGTATGTGTGTGTGTATGTGTGTGTGAGTGTGTGTATGTGTGAGAGGGTGGATTGGTTAAAACATGTTGTGTATTTCCAGTCCCCCACACCTTAACAAATCTTAAGCTAAATATCTAAAAAAAAAGAATTTATCAAAAAATATTGCCTACTTTTTGGGGCTTGCATTTTGAACTTTGCTTTCCAGCTAAAATAACAATTACTGCGGCAACCCTCGTTGGCCATGTTCATAAAAATTCAACAAACTGCCAGGCTTAGGCTGCCTCTGGAGCAGCTTATTCAATGCAGTGCAAATGGGTCCCCTCTGTATGCGGGGAGAGAGAGAGAGAGAGTTGCCAACAAAACTAAACCCTCTGCTTAAACATTTAACAAACTGCAGGCCAAAAGCTCGACAGGCCGCGCTTGACTGACGTTTGACTGCGTTGTTGTTGCTGTTTCCAATTCTGACGCACCGAAACCAATGAAATATATTTCCAATCAAATTGAAATGCAAACATGTGCAACGATGTCAACGGCGGGAGGAGGAGTTGGAGCAGGAGGCTGCCAAATTGGAATTGAAAAAGTCATGATAACAAAAATTGCATGCTGCGTGACTTTGAATGACAGATGAGCTGCTGCGGCGATGGCGGCTGCAACAACAACAACAACAACAACAGCAGAAACTATAACAACAAACCGTTAACAATGAAAATGTCGCGCACGCGTTTGGCCAAAAACAAAAAAAAGAGGAGAAGAAGAAAAACAAAAAACCAAACAATGACAGCTGCAAAATGGCAGACGAAGCGAACAGCAAAAACAACAACATCGTGTGGGTGTGGGTGTTAGTGTGTGTGTGCAACGCTTGGAAACTTAATTCAAAATCAACAATGACAACTGGCAACTGTGTGTGTGTGAATACAACAACCCAACCATGTGAAGGTAAAAGTTTATAAATACAATTTTGTTTCATTTCGCTTCCTTAAATTTCAAGTTCTATTCCTTCTTTGCATTAGCCATCATTTAGTCTTCAGTTTTAAGCTTCCTTAAACCAGAATTTCCCATACGATTGGCTGGAAATCGCAGTCCCAATTCAGTTACAACAGAAATTGTGGGATTTTTCACTCAAATTTCGTTTGAAACTAGGGCAAGGGTATCTCCTGTTTATGGGTTTCTTGGTAGATTTCTGGATCCTACCAGGATTTTCGGTATCATTTCAATTCGGAATGAATTTGTACATTTTTTTGCAGCTTTATCTTAAAACATTGGCCGTTTTCAGCAGATAAATCCGATTTATGATTGCTGATTTTACCTGCTCAATACAATGATTGCCGATTTCGATTGGTAAATATGACAATCTATGATTGGTGATGCAGTTTATTGATTGCTCGTCCAACTGTTCACCCCAAAACTGAAAACAGACTGACAAACCAGAAAAATCCAGAAAATAGCCTAACTTTGCAGTCAGTGACTTTCAGCAGAGAATCATCAGCAATCGCAAATCATAAATCAGTAATCGTAAATCGGATTTATCTGCTGAAAACGCCCATTGTGTTCTTTTCAATTTTCTACATTTCAAATGAGTTGAGTGGAAAATACCTCAGTTTACTGTGAGTTGGCAGTCAAAAGACTCATAAGAGCACTCATCTAGACTATTTCTCATGCAGCTTTTCATACCTCAAATTGATGATATCTCATTTGAGAAACTTTTAACGATAACAATAACGGTAACGATAACGATAGCGATAATGATAACGATAACGATAACGATGTCGATATCGATAACCATAGCGATAAGGAAATCGTTAGCGATAACGGTATAAGCGATAACGATAACGATATCGATAACGATACCGATAACGATAACGATCGTTATACAACAAAATACAGCTTAAGAACTGGTTTTACTTGAAGCGATGACGATATCGATAACAATAACGATAACGATAATGATAATGACATCGTTCGATATCGATAACCATAACGATAAGGAAATCGTTAGCGATAACGGTATAAGCGATAACGATGGCGATTACGATAACGATCGATATACAACAAAATACAGCTTAAGAACTTGTTTTACTTGAAGCCTTTATTGTGACTTTATCGCTATCATTTGCCCTTAAGCAATTATATGAGTTCTGTCTTTTGAATTCATATGCGATTTGTTCAAATTATGTTTACAATCGGTCATCTTCACTAGCTATATTCAGTATACTTTTAAGTAACAATCAAAAAACGTATCAACTTGTGACATTTGGTTGTGACTTTAAGTGAAAAGTTTAAGCCAAGAGAATTAGAGAAGCTTGGGGATGATTAAAACAAGGCTACGAGGGGTTCAAACCCCTCCTAATGTGGTAGGGTTCCACAGAAGACATGCACTGCTCTATTCTTGGTCTTCTTCTTGACCTAGATAGAAAAATCACAACCGTTGTTCGCTGCAATCAATGTCCGCCAATTGCTCCGTCTTGAGCGAGCTACCACCAGTTTAGAGATATCTTTCTTCACCTGGGCAAGTCATCTTTTTTTCGACTTCCAAAATTCTTTCGCACTCCGTTTGTACACCCGTTTTGCAGAAACTTGAGTGGAGTATTTTTAAGGCTGTGGGTACCAAACACGACGCACCAACCTAATAACCCTAGGGAGGGTTTGCCTCTCAAGTCAGCCAGCAGCAGCGGTAGCCAACTATGATGTGTGAGTCGACTTGAGACGCAGTAAGCTAGGACCACTCTGGGTCCGCCTTGTTGAACCGGTCAGAAGCTTTCCTTCATTAAATACGCCCCCCCCAACTACAAAAGAGTTCCTGCTTTTCAATAAAGCCCAAAGAAGCTCTGCTCTATTATCTTAATCAAATGTACATAAAAGAGTCATAGCCATGTCTGTGATCCGATTAGAAAACGTTTGCGAACCGGTTTAATAGTGGTTCAGAGACATATCTGAAGAGACATATCTCTGAAGTTGATTAAACTTTGAACTTGAAATTTCAAGTGTAGGTTGGTAATATGAAGTCGATTGTTTTACTGGTTCAGAGACGCTTTCGAACTTGTTCAAAAATTGTTCACCACTTCAACAGAGAAAACTTTCAAATCAATGTCTCGGATACGGAACCCTACTGACGATGAAGATTTGAGGAAATGTCCTAGGAAAGTTCTCCCCCTTAACAGAAAGGGTGCTAATTTGCAGCTATCGGACGTTACAGCTCTCCATGAATTGCTATAGATTAAACGTACAGGGGGAAAAGAAAATCTTTACTAGATCGACTCAAAGTAAAACAAACTATTTTGGGGTAGGTAAAATCCATTGTGAACATATAATGGACTATTTTGACTTACGACGTTCACTTTTTGCCAATTAAAAACTGTTTCCGAAAAAGTTTAGACGAGTTCAAATGTTCATAACGAAATGCAGTTCAATTAACACTATGCAAAGGACATGGGCGACGCATAATTACCTTTAATTCCGTTCGATTACTTTTAATTACTTTAAATTACTTTTTTAACCAGTTTAATCACACAATTTGTTGGCTAATTAGCCACATTAACTTGAGCCACAACATATTTATTTATGTTTATTTCAGTTTAATTACTTTCAATTACTTTTAATTACTTTTAATTACTTTTAATTACTTTTAATTACTTTTAATTACTTTCAATTACTTTTAATTACTTTCAATTACTTTTAATTGCTTTTAATACCTTTTTTAACAGGGTTTAAGTTCAATATGTAACAAAAAGGGGGTAATTTTCCAATTCTGAAAACAAACTTGATCTGCGTACAGTATACACCTACCTTCATGCAAACATTTGTGGCTCTATCTCTTAAAGTAACTGCCAGACGGACGTACGGATAGACAGACATGGCTATATCGACTCGTCTGTTCATGCTGATCAAGAATATATATACTTTATGGGGTCGAAAATGTTTCCTTCTACCTGTTACATACATTCGCACAACTTCATAAACACCCTTTTCCCATTTCTAAGGGGAACAGGGTATAAAAAAGCTACCAATTGAAGAAAAGTCAAGCCCTACATCTGCATATAAGTCACTTCTTTAAGGGGATCTTCTTGTGCTTAGATAAAGGATATACAACATAAAGATATTAGCTAGATAAAATGGATACAGTATAAAAGAAAACTAACTTTTCAGAGCATAGATTAAAGTTTCGCTTAAAGACCACTCAAAATGGTTCAGCTAAGCGTGGAGTGTGGCAAAAATGCCATCATAAAGTAAACCATTCTAGCGGAAACGGAAGTGGCAGCGCCAAAGAAAGCTAGCGTCAACCTGGAATTGGAACCTGAATTGGAACCTTCCATACACAAATACAAATACACATAAACTCGCACAATGGAGCAGACCCAAAAACAGAATGAATGACTAGCTGACACTGACGCTGACGTTCATCGTCGGCCTTTCGGCTGCCGCTGCCGCCGCCGCCGCTGGTTGCCTTTGGCCTAACTGACTGACTGACTGGCTGCTTCCGCTTTTTACGTTCATTGCCTCTGCCACAATTTTAATTTTCCTAATGGATATCGATCCCAGTCGTCGCACAACAACAACAACAACAACAACAGGCAACGTCGACGCTGGCAAAAGGATAATAGACTTCTTTATTGTGCATGCGACTCTATAAAAGTCAACTCCTGGACTTTGTTGTGTGTTCTCTGCACTGTTGTGTGGCGCTGGCGCTGGAGGGGGTGGCGTGTGTAGGGGGTGACATACAAACCGGGCCAGACACACACACACACGCACACCGTTGCATAAATACTTAAGCCAACCTCACACAATAAATAAACTGCTACGTCATGCAAGGGAAAACAGCCAAAATACGGAACTCCATTGGAACTCAGACGGTGTGCGGGATTGGGAGAGATTGGTTGGAGAGAGAGCCAGACACATTGAAAATTAGATTTCGGCCAGGCCTACACCCTTTCCCTGTGTACCAGCAACCGCAACACACACACACACACATTTTTACAGCTGCCTTCGGATCCGCCATGTGCGAAAATTAAATGAGCCGCAAGTCAGGAAAACTACCTACAACCAGGATGGGAATGCTGCTTCTCTCTCTCTCTGTTTATGTAGGTGTTTTCCGTGTTTTGTATTTGCATAAATTTCAGCTATTTGCTTAGTTTTTTTTTCTGTTTTTGGCCAAATGATGCGGAGGCGAGCAAAGGTTCAGCTGCTGCCGAAGATTGAAACGGTTTGAATTTCGATCTGAAGTGGAATTTGCATTTCGGTTGGCATGAAAAAAAAAACCAAAAAACTAGTTTTCGCTGCTCAAAACAAACATTCATAGGCAGCCCCAAATGTCGTGGACATGTGAAAGTGAGAGGCCGCATTTGACAAATGAAACCCGGAATGATATGGGCTTAATAAATTTTGCCCGCAAAACGTAAATGTGGTAAATTACAGTTTAGGTTAAGATAAAAGTTTCATTCTTAAAACGGAAATTCAATTAGGCTGCAGAAATTGTTATCTTGTTTAATATTTGATTTGATCGAAAATTCTGAAAGTTTTTTTTGTACATATACAAAAGCCACCAGGGAAATGCAAGTTTCAACTTCTAATTCCTATGACATTATTCAAAAATGTTTGACATCTGGAAGAACATAAGGAAAACATATGGCTGATATGATTGGAAATTATTCAAGAAATTAAAAGCTGTCCAAACCTAGAGGAATGTGCACAAGTTTGACACTTTGTCAGACACTTGATTCGAAATAATGGAATGGGTATCATAAATTGTGTATAAACTTACCTTAATTCAGTTTTTGGTACTTCAAGAAGTGCTGTTATTAAATGTCAACGAATTGGAACATTTTGTGGCTGTAAATAGGAAAAGAAGTTTATGTAAGTTTCAAATGAAATCTACAACAATTTATCATCAATCCCTTAAATCAGCGGTGGGCATGCCCTGGCTAACATAGCTCTCTTGAAGTGAGTTAAAAGAGGCCGTGCCTGATCCGGAGCAAACAAAACAAGCAAGAAAGTCGGTCAAGCCCGACTATAACATACTCTGTACCAAGAAAATTTGTCTTTTGATCATAACTCGAGAACCGTTCATCCGATCTTCTTCATTCCTTTGGCGGATCGATAAGTTATCCTAATAACTAAATGTGTCCAAAAGGAACAAGCCATCTATCTTCAAAACTGTGGGGGATATGACGTTTTTTCTAAATTGCGGGGGCGGGAGGAGCGTGGCTAAAATTTAAAATAAACTTGATCTGCCTGCAAACATAAGAAGCATATGTCCCATACATGTCAAACCTCTATCTCTTACCATCTCTGAGATCTGTGCGTTCATACGGCCAGACAGACGACGGACGACGGACGGATGGACATGGCTATATCGATCGGCTGTTGATGCTGATCAAGAATATATATACTTTATGGGGTCGGATGCTTCCTTCTGGATGTTACATACTTTTGCACAGACTTACTATATAATACTCTGTGTACCTACGGTACAGAGTATAATTAGAAAATAGAGGAAAGTTATTTGGCTCGGTTATACCCTTGCAAGGATATTATAATTTTGCACAGAAGTTTGCAACACATAGAAATATTCATTTCCCACCCCATAAACTATATATAATCTTGATCAGGGTGACGAGTTGAGTCGATTGAGCTTTGTCCGTCCGTCTTTTGTCTTATTCTACGCGAACCAGTCTCTCAGAACCAGTCTCAAATTTTGCACATAGTCTTCTTTTTGCTGCACACTACTAATATGTCAGAACCGACCGGATCGGATGACCATATCTCATAGCTCCCAGAGGAACAATCAGTCGGAAAACTAGTTTTAGTATGAAAAACTTTTTTCTTTTCAATGGAAACGTCTCCAAACTTTGTAATCGTAGGTTTTCTATGTTTTTTTATACTTCATAAGTTTGATGAAAATCGCACACCTATATGGTATAGCGATACAAAAGATAGGTCTAAAAACAGTCTTAGTTAGAAAAACTTTTTTGTTTTTAATGGTAGCATCCTGCAATGTTGTATTTGTTTGTTTTATGCTTTTACCTTATTCTACTAATTTTTGTACAAATCGGCTGACTAAGATATCTCTCCTCCGAACGATCGGTCGGAAAATGGGAAAAAGAGTATATTTTGAAAATATTTAAGTACTTGCAAGGGTGGAGAACTTCGGCGAAGACGAGTTAGCTAAGCTTTCTCGTTCTGAATAATGCTGAAGGACATTTTCACTTAGAACAAACAAGTTTTCTCACTAAGACTACTTTTCAGACTCTACTTTTGTATGACTGCTATACTATATATATGTCCGATTTCGACCAATTTTTTTTAAATCATTGTAAAGCATAGCAAACTAAGAGATACAAAGTTTGGAGGCATTACCATCAAAACTAAAGTCCTTTTTCACTAAAACTAGTTTCTCGACCGATCATTCCTATGGCAGCTATAACCTATAGCCAACCGATTTTGATCTAAATTTTGTAGAATTGTATGAAAGCTTTTAAAATATATATTCCCAATATTAAAGAGGTTTACATTGAAAACAAAAAAGTTTTTCTTACTAAGACTATTTTTTTAACCTTACTTTTCTATGGTAGCTATACACATAGATGACCGATTTCGCCAAACTTGGCAGAATCATGAAAAGCATTAGAAACTAGTAAATACGGAGTTTGGAGACGTTTGCGTTGAAAACAAGAATGTTTTTCTCACTAGAACTAGTTTTTCGACCGATGGTTCCTATGGCTATATGTTATAGTCAAACGATCCGGCTGGTTCCGACGAATGTGTAGCGTTCTTGTACCAAAATACTTTGCTAAAGTTTGGTGGCAATAGCTTTAAAACTGACGGAGGAGATACGATGAAAACAGACGGACATGCTTATATCGACTCAGCTCGTCTATGCCCATCAAGAATATATATAGATTTTTAACGTGGTTCTTAATGCTTCCTTCCTTATGCGATTGTGGACAATTTCAATATATCCTCTGCAAGGGTATACAATATATCAAGATTTCCATCTTCCATGAACAAAATGATGGAATTTCTTTCAACTTTTAGAAATGTTTTTTAAATTAGTGCAAAATAAAAACGAGAAAGCTAAGCTAACTTCGTCTGGGCCGAAGTTTTAATACCCTTGCAAGGGCTCGCCTAAATATTTTCAAAATATACTTTTTTCCCATTTTCCGACTAATCGTTCGGAAGGGAGCTATATGATATAGTCAGCCGATTTGTACAAAAATTAGTAGAATAAGGTGAAAGCATGTAAAACAAGCAAATACAAAATTTCAGGATGCTACCATTAAAAACAAAAAAGTTTTTCTAACTAAGACTGTTTTTCAGACCTATCTTTTGTATGGCCGCTATACCATATAGTTGTCCGATTTTCATCAAACTTGGTAGAAGTATAAAAAAACATAGAAAACCTACGATTACATAGTTTGGAGACGTTTCCATTGAAAAGAAAAAAGTTTTTCATACTAAAACTAGTTTTCCGAACGATTGTTCCTATGGGAGCTATGAGATATAGTCATCCGATCCGGTCGGTTCCGACATATTAGTAGTGTGCAGCAAAAAGAAGACTCTGTGCAAAATTTCAGCTCGATAGCTTTAAAACTGAGAGACTAGACAGACGGACAGACGGACGGACAAAGCTCAATCGACTCAGCTCGTCACCCTGATCAAGAATATATATAGTTTAAGGGGTCGGAAATGAATATTTCTATGCGTTGCAAACTTCTGGGCAAAATTATAATACCCTTTGCAAGGTTATAATGATGACTAAACCCCGGTTCGCACCTGAACCTCAGTTCAGCGACCTTTTAAATTCGCCCACCCGGAAAGTTTCGCGGGTTCGAACCCTGGAATGAGCCTTTCCCGACGCTCAGCTGGCTCGCAGCCCTGATACAAATAAGGGGCAAGTTGAATTCGACTCCCTCAAAGTGAATCATCTATCCCTCAACAATTGTAGGATTTACCTTAGGGTGATTTCCTTCATAAGTTGAGATTGACGCAATCGCTCTGATTACCATAATAAGTTTTGCGGTTTATTTACATCCTTGTCTCACGAACTATGCTCATCCAGAACCCTTTCGTAACCTCTCTATATTACCAACAAGGATGTTCTGGCACAAATTTTACAACATGTAATCCTGTAAGTCTTCAGCAATTGACCGCTGATCTCTTAAAATATCTGTCATCAATCAGCCCTCCTTTTTTTTAAAGTTGATAATTGATTTGTCGTCCTCTACTGAACAATATTCTCAGCAGTTTTCTATAGTACATCTTTACCCTACTTCAATCTTAGCCATGAAAGTTTTTTCTCATATAATATGATAAACAAGAAGTCAATGAAGGATGGTACGTATTCTTTTTCCAGCCAACATTCTACGTTTTGGAAGGGTTGTCCTCTGGAAACTTAGAGACGAGTACTGCAAAATCCGACATCATCAATTTTGGTCAATCTTTTAAGAATTTTCAAGATATTCAAATGGTTTATAGGAATTTTATAATGTGCCTTTATGAACCACTGAACCGAACCTAAA
>JAWNNO010004051.1:0-72126 GCA_035044985.1 Lordiphosa fenestrarum
TCGCTTCTACCATCACAGCCTAACCTAACCCTGAAGTTCATTGAAAGATTAACACATCATAAAAACTCCATCCATTCGTTAATTCAATTTTAGTTTATATTTAATTATTAAATATTTTCTTTTAATATTAGTAATAATGTTCTTTTCTCTTCTTTTTCAAAAACTTTTTCTTTCACATTTCTAAATAAAAACAAAAACCAACCACAAGCCGTCATGCGATCAGGGGGCGATTTCGGTTGTTTGTGTAAACATTCGCCTTTTTGCAAATACACTCCAATACGAATTCAAACAATAATGATTTGTCAACAAATACTTTTCGTTTTGAGCCCGGCTGGAACTTCGAATATAATGTTTGCAGCTTGCCCATGATAATGATAATAATACGATATGTACGCAGTTCGCCATAATATGCTAATAATAATAATCATAAATAGTTGTAAAAATAAATACTTTTGAAAAGCATAAACAAATTGCACGCTCTTAATAATTGCAACTAAAATGAGGGTGTAAAACGGAAGCAGAAAAGAAATGTTCAACTTAGGAGTTAGGGAAAACTGATTGTTGCATGGAATGTTGCAATGTAGTTTTAGTAGTTCGCATGTAATTGACTGTTAAACTGTAAGAGCTGCCAGTCATTTGCCTCCATTTTGTGCACGACGCTTTCTAAAAAAAACTTGGCTGTGTGTGTGTCTGTTTAGTAACAATTTGTTGTTGCTGCCTGTTATGTTGGAGTAGTTTAGTTTTAGTATTTATTGCCCTTCACAGCGTGGGCATATTGCGTCGTCCACCATTGCTGCTGCTGGACTCGCCGCCGCCCTCCTGTTGAGCCTTCTGCTTGGCTCGGCGTGCCTTCTGTCGCGTATGCTCAATTTGAAAGTCCTCCACGCGCAGATTCAAGCGCATCATATTGTTAATGATGAACTCCTCCTCCAAAATATGTTCAGGCGGGGAACGCAACACGGCCAGAGTTTCGCAGAGACCGGTGCAGGTCTTACGCACCTTGTGTCGACTTAGCGTGGCTCCAATAATAACCAATGCCACCTTGAATATGACCCGTATGCCCTCGGCTAAAAAGCAATCCCATACACGCAGCAGTGTCTCCCAGGGCAGGGTGCGGGTCATGGCGCATAGAAACCAATCGGTCATATACAGCAACGGCTCCACTTTATGCTTCTGCAGGTGACGATAGACGGGCGGGCAGGTTTTCTTGAGCAGACCCTCTAGGATGCCCGCATCGTTTTGTATCACCTCGAGGCCAGGTATAAAGTAGTCCTGCAGGTAGCTGCAAAGGGTATAAAGTTGAGCCTTGGGCGGATCAATGGACTCTCGTCTACTTACACATCACAAACGCTTACAAACACCCAGAAGGCATCCTCGGCTGGCAGGTGCATCAATAGGAATGCAGCTATTGGTGCCTGCGCCTGACAGAAGCCCACCTTGGGGTTGTATATCGAATAGGCCTTCAGCACATTGAACAACTCGATTTGGCCCACTTTCTGCTCGTCGAGAAACATTTCGTGAAACGGAAACTGCCGATGCTTGTCCTTTTTGATCTCCTCAATGGTGGCCGGATTGCCGGGCTTTTCCAGCAGTTCACTGTAGACATTTGGATTCTTTTTCTTAAGCAAATATGCACCGGAGAGATAGAACCAAGCCTTGGGACGCACCGACTTGGGTATGCCCTTGCGACAGCGATCGCGTATCTGTGGGAAAAAAAAATGATTTAGTTTAGATTAAATCATCGTAATAAGCTGTGTAGATCTCACCTTTTTGTAGTTCTTGGACATGTATATGGACCAGTTGTCAATCATGTACAGCCATTTCTTTTCACGTGCTATAATCTGGGCCTTGGACAGTGGTTCTTTGGGTTTGTCGGTGCGCTGGAAACCGCCATAGAAGCCATTACGATCGGGGCAACTGGAGACTGTGGAGCATAGCGAGATGGTGTCCAAGGCACGCGAAGCTGTGGCCATCGCCGATTGTGCTGGCAAAACGATAGCAAACTAAATACACAAATTAGTACAACAGAAAAACGCCCACCGAGTTCAAAAAACAGACAGAGAGGGAGAGGAAGAGAGGGTGGTACGACAGCCAATTTGCATTAATAATATTATGCACATTAGTTTATTCGCTTGCAATTAGTTGCATTACGTTTCTCTACCATTCTCTGCCATTATTGGCCCATAGTTTCTATTTTTATATATATTTGTGGGCGACATTTTTATTATCTTTATTGGCTACGCTTTATCGGCGGCAAAAGACAATTCGTAGAGATTAAACTATTTGCCTTACTAAACTAGGCCACCATACGGTCAGATATCCTTGAGAATGCACACCTTTTCATCGTTTATATAAAGCAATTCCAAACTATCAGACTTTTTGTGCGAAAATAATGTGAAAAGCCGCATGACCAGGTGAACCACACAACTAACTGAAAAGCAACTAAGCAGCAGCAGTTATTGTTTTCACACTTGAAATCCAAAAAAAAAGGGGGAAAAAAACGAAGGAGACTTCGAAAAACAACTGTTTTTTTGTTCACTTGATTATTTCAGCGAAAGGGAACGGGAATTACTCACAAGAAATCATTGCTTAAATTAAACTTTGCTTAAGTGTTCAGAGAACAAAGACTGTCAATTGATCAATCATTTCTTGTAACAATTTGTCGGACGGTCTCTGCTTAAATTCTTGAAATGCGTAATGAAAATTAAAGTTATAAGATTTCGCTTATCAGGGTTGAACCTGACCGAAATTTCAGTTTCAGGTTCGACTTTTATTTCTAAAGAGGTTTCGGTCAGCGTAAAATAAAAGTCGAAGTTCCGGGAACGAACTAGGAATGCCGGAAATAATATCAATATATCGAAATATCGATACCAGGGATACAAACCGGTTTTGAACTGAACCGAACCGCTTATTCCAGCTGGTAAACCGAAGCGGTTTCCTTTCAGAAATGCTGAGCCGAACCGAAAACCACAAAGAACCATAAAGCTAAGCTAACTTCGTCTGTGCCGAAGTTTCTATACCCTTGCAAGTAGGGTTGTCGATATATCTCAAAATATCAATATCAATAATATCAAAAATCTAAATTTTCAATATCGATAATTGATCACCAAAAAACATCGATATATCGATAATATCGTGGTTTTCTAAAGCTTACACTAACCAGGAAAAGATATTACAGAACATCCACGTCTATAAGACCACTAATGACCAGCGCAAGTTTTTGTTCCATCTGATCTTTCCAATAACATAACTTAAGGGTACGATTGAATTATTTTTTTTAGGTCAGGCTATATTTTTAAAGTAACTTAGTAGTGAAGTTTTTCTTTCAATAACTCTTTTCATTTATTTCTCGTACTTTTGACACAACATTTCAAAAAATTAGAATCACTTTCAAATATCAAAGCAAAAGCAACATTTTTTAATTTATGTATTTAATACTGTGACCAGGGCTGCAAACCCAAAAAATTTTTTGGATCTCCGGCTCGCGGGTTCGAACCAAAATGTACCAATGGTTCAGGTTCAGAATTTGGAGGTTCAAGGTTTTTGGGCCAAGGTTTTGGTTCGAACCTTGGTTCAGCCAAGTTTTATACACGTTTATATAGTAAGCGACCTAAAACCGACATAAACTGTTAGGGAATTGTCTCGATTTTGGGTTGGAATGGGATTTCACAATACTTTATATAAATAGAAACACTTTCACACAGCTCATGACCATCAAAGCAATGACTAAGTGCTTCTACTTATATAAAGTATTGTGACGAAATAAAAACTTCGAAGTTCTGGATACAGCCCTTAAAGTAAAATGCAATTTCGTAGTCCACATACGAAAAGTGTTTGCACACTAAAGTGGATAATTCCATCAGGATAACAGAAGAAGTCACTGGGAAATAGTTTAAATCTATAATTTTTATTGAACCGAACCGAAATTTTGGGTTCGAAACGGGTTCAGGTTCAGTTTTAATACCTTAAGAGGTTCGGTTCAAGGTTCGGTTCACAGTAATCTGAAAGTCAGAATTCCGGGTTCGAACCGGTTCGGTTCAAAACCGGTTTGCAGCTCTGACTGTGACCAAATACATTTTTTGATTTTCAGAGTGCTGAGCTTAAAGACGAACAGATTTTGCTTACTGGATAATCTCCACAGAAAGATTAATTCTTCATATATTGTATAAACAGTATGATTGGTGCTAACTTTTTTTACTCTGTCTGTTTCTACGCGAACTAGTCTCTCAGTTTTAAAGCTATCGAGCTGAAATTTTGCACAGTCTTCTTTTTGCTGCACACTACTAATATGTCGGAACCAACCGGATCGGGTGACTATATCTCATAGCTCACATAGAAACAATACGTCGGAAAACTAGTTTTAGTATGAAAAAAACTTTTTCTTTTCAATGGAAACGTCTCCAAACTTTGTAATCGTAGGTTTTATATGTTTTTTTATAATCCTACCAATTTTTATTAAAATCGGACAACCATATGGTATAGCTGCCATACAAAAGATAGGTCTGAAAAACAGTCTTAGTTAGAACAACTTTTTTGTTTTTAGTGGTAGCATCCTGCAATTTTGTATTTGTTTGTTTCTCGTGCTTTTACACAAGTTTTTGTCCAAATCGGATGACTATATCATATAGCTCCCATACGAACGATCGGTCGGAAAATGGGAAAAAGAGTATTTTTTGAAAATTTTAAGCGAGCACTTGCAAGGGTATAAAAACTTCGGCACAGACGAATTTAGCTTGGCTTTCTCGTTCCAATTTCAGCAGAGTTTTTAGCGAGTTTTATCTCGTCTAATATGATAAATGATACGTATTCTTTACTAGCCGACATTCTCTGTTTTCGAAGGGCATTCCTCTAGAAACTTATGGACGAATCTAGCTAGTCCGACTTAATCAATTTTGGACACTCTTTTAAAGGTTTATAGGAGCTGTATGTAAAAAAAGTCACATTACAACAGAAATCATAGTATTTCATAATATGACTTTATAAACCACTAAACCGAACCAAAACCGCGATTCAGTAAGCTACAAAAACCATGTAATAAGCCAAACCGGCGGTCCGAAACTGTGTAAACTACTGAACCAAACCAGTACTTATTTTCGAGTGGGTTGCATCACTGGAAATTACTGTATATCGTATCATAATCGAATATTATTTCGAGTCAATAATTCGGATATGGAATGCAAGCCGATCGGTTTAGTTTTTAAACCACCGTTTCGGTTTATAATTTAGTTTTCGAAGAAAACGAAACCGCGGTTTTCGGTCGGTCCGGTAGTTCAGTCTTCAGTCCCCATTTTCTATTTAATCTTCGCTGAAAAGTATTTTTTTAAGCTGTTGAAAGTAAGAAATCGATTTAGCAAACTGAAATATATTCCGGATTGCTCTTAATTTCATCTCTATCAGAAACTCTTGAAGCTCTTCCTTGAGTATATCGTTACTATTTACCCTTAAATATGCTTGGAAAGTCATCAAATCAAATTCGAGATGATGTCAAAAACTGCATTCTGTTCTTGAAGAGCCCTTAATTCCACCACATCATGACCATTTAAGCCCGTTTTTCACACTTACAATCAGAAATGTCTCTAAATCTAATCGGAAAATCTAATATGAAGTAGTTGGGTTTGAAAGTATTAGTGCAAAGTATAAGTTCTGGTTTTTAGAGGGTTTGAACCCCAGGTTTTTGTTTCAATCAACTCTATTTGGTCTAGCTAATCCTGTAAATATTGAAGATTTTGTCAGTTCATTCATATTTCAATCTAAAAACCGTCTAAAAATGTTGTCAAAGCTCACCTTAAGGGTGCTTTCCTTAAACCTTTGCACCTTGCATTTGCATATAAAATGATTTCTAAATTGAATATGAAACTTCTTGAGAATTTTGAAATTGAATTTCTAGTGAACATTTGAATAGTCTATAGTGGTTTAACTTTGAGAGCTGTGCTGCTGGCTAATGTTGAATTCAAGTGAAGTAGCCCCATAGAATAATAAGAATATTGTAAGGAAAATGGGAGCCGCACACAAATCGTTAAGCAACTTTCAAAGAAAGAATCCAGTGTGCGGGATCACATATTTTAAAATGGTCGACAGCAACATAAATCCGGCAACAAAGTGGACTTCTTATAGGAGAACGATTAAATTTCCAAAAATTTGTAAGTCTTGAACTAAACCGAAACGTTTTGCTTTGTGGTTTTCGGTTTTATCAGCAGGATTTAATGCTCTTAACATAAGGAGAGGCTATTTACCATTAAGTCCTAATATTGGGAAATTTAGAAGTATTTTAACTAAATTGAGTTACCAATAAATTAATTTTATATAGTTTATAATGAAAACACATATCTTTATCACATAGAAACCATTTTTTGAAGCAATAACAACAACAAGAAGGCGAAAGAGAAAACTGGTTATTGCCGAATGCTGTGCGAGTTTATGTGCTGGTGGCTGTCTGAAGCACACGGCAAAAACAAAATCAACGCGGCATACGGCACCCATACGCATTGCTGTTCAATTTTGCAAGGGCCATAAGAGAGAAAGAGAAGAGAGAATCATACGAAGTTGTTGTTGCAATTTAGTTCTGCCTGAGTCCTAAAGGCGCAGCAATCGCTTTGCAATACAACAACACATGCCCTGTTTTAAAATATCGAATATTCTGATAGTATCGATTTTTTCTCTCTCTCTCTCTCTGCAAGACGCACAAGCTGTCTTCGCAGCAAGTAGAATTGCCTCTCTTTAAAGTTAAAACAATAAATCCATTGCGTATCTGTGCACAATTATGGCATGTCGCACAGACGGTGAACAAGGTGGAGGTTGGCGTGTTCGAGACGTTTGCCAAAACAAATTCAATAGCGATTCATACGGCATTTTGATATTTAAAAGCAGGGAATCAATTCGGAACCGTATATCCAATGGAACCGATTACAACTCAGAGCCAGAAGACCGGCCGAAGTCGATATATCTGTTCTTTCTGCAACAATAGCTGAGAACCGAAGACACATCGATAAAAATAGTATAAGAAAAAAATTGTTATTAGGTTTTAATTGAATTTTGCAGAGCAGTTACAGAAAATGTGGGTATTATACCTAACGGCTCAGTTTGATAACGAAATCGAAAAGTTTTTCATTTGAGCAAACATTTCTTTACCGGTCTACTATAGTATTGTTAATTTTGCAATTCTTTTTTATAATTGCTTAATTTAAGAACATTTTTTCACTATAACTTTTACTATTGATAATGGCCTAGCTTAGTAACGCTTTGTAGACGCACACACACCCAGGCGACTCTCTGTTCTACGCTGTGTTTTGTGCGCATGCTGCTTTCAAATTCCCAACCAGTTATGCCATCTCAGGCATAGAGAGACTGTTGATGGACTGACAGTTGGTAGGCATTGATCGCTGATGAGAGCGGGTGGTTCCTCTTTATTCTCTTCTTACTGAGGCTTTTTTCAGACCTATCTTTTGTAAGGCAGATAAACCGAACCCATTCCTTGCATTCCTAATCCTATATGAAGTCTGAAAATATATATTTTTATAAGATGGCTTAAAGACACTTGAGAGTCGATCATTATTCTGAGTCTTTGGCCTTTTCTCAACTTTCTTCGTCAAGTGTCCAGATCTGTTTGCATATTTGCGTTCGGTGGACTTTGCCGGATGCTTAAGTTGACTTAATGGGAAATCACTTCCACTGCCAGAATCCAAGCAGCAGCAGCAACTAATTGAGGCAACTGGGTCTTCGCTTTAATAGGCGAGCTGAATAATTGCAAAACGAAACAACAACAACAGCCACTAAAAAAAAAAACGGAACACAGAGAGAAGGAAAAAGTGCAACTACATGCTGGGTAAAGAAAGTCACATTACCATTCATCAACAAATGCAGCACGGCCTGGCACAATTATGAGAAAATTGCCTTTGGGTGAGAGGTGAGGCCAATGGAAATTGGGCATTGAAAACACCTTCTTATCAGTGTCGCAGTTCATAAAAGCAAGCACCAGCAATTAACAAAGCGCTTCATTGAGTAATAACTAAAACACGTCACATCGTCATACTGAATGAAGGTAAGACGGGGTGGCGGGGTGACGACCCACCCACCGAACTGCTTAGATTTCGATTCTTATTTTTGGGCTGCCATTTTGCCTACGAGCTCCAAAAACAAAACAAGTGTCACTGGTGTGTGTGCGAGTGTGTGGCTACTGTGATTCTGTCCCTCTGAGTTTGTGGAAGTGTGTACAATTGTTATTATTAACAGCGCGAGTACCGTCCGCCCCCACATTTGTGTGTCTTACCTTTTGCTACGCTGTTGCTGTGCTGTTGTTGTTGCTGCTGCTGCTGTGCTGCTGCCGTGTGGAATGCGCAATAACCGTTTTCACGTCACTTTCTATTCTTGATTATTTGGTTGGTACTAAATTCTTTTTACAATTGCACACTTACACTTTGTGCCCGCACAAATGTGTAGGACTTTGTTTTAAGGTAAAAACTCAATATTAAATTGAGCTTTTTGTTTATTTTCTATGCAAATGGGAAAGGGAAAGGGGGAGCGAGCCATCGAAACGAACGGTTGAAGAGTTACTAAAGCGTTTGGCAGAAATACCAAAAGCTATCGACAAGTCGATAGGCAAGTGTCGAGTAGTGGCAACGCCGCTATTGAGAAAGCGGTTTTTATTTCAAATTTGAAAAAAAAACACAAATTAAATAAAACGAAGTTGGCTAGGGGTCGCTTTCTTATGTTTGGGCACATTTGATGAATTTTCATGCGCATCTGGTTGTGCAAAAACAGGTGGTATCTGGAAACAGCAGATTTCAGTTGCTGTCTTGGGATATAAAGTTTCAAATGGAACTCAAGGAAACAAAGGATCCCATTCAAGTTGGCGACTCAGTTGCTAGGATATTGGCGGAATAAACTCTGTTGATTAAATCGATTAAAGTACAAGCTATTAAACATAAAGAAGGCTCAACTAAGTCCGTAACTAGAAGCACCAAAGACCTCAAACAAAGCACCACAAAGTTCTAGACTACAGGCAACAGCAAGCACTTCGGGGTCACCAATGTGGTTACTTAGGTTAACATTGAGTAAGATCGAGAGTATAATGTATGTACCTATGTCTATTCAATGGCTGGGTGTCCACAATTTAAACCAAAATTGTTTTTACATTTTTCTTGCATTTTAATCTTCCAATTACACTTTGAATTTGAATACTGAATGCAAGGTCAGGGTTATGTACATCGAAATCACATTACAAATACACTGAAACAATTTTTACAAATTCTCAAAAACGCATTATTTTTTTCTAACTTTCAGGCTTGGCTAGTTCCGGGTGTTGGTGTTGGTAGCACACAGCCCTTCCACTGCAAATCGGTTATGCCGGTAATAGGAATGGCACCGAGCAGCCCCTTGGCCACAGTGGAGCAAAGCATTAGCATAATGACACAACCATGGACAATGATCAGATAGGTGATGGAGTTACGAACTTCCCACCAGGAGCCATGATTTCGCACCAAGAAGAAGAAACAGAAACTCATGGCATCACAGATGAGGATCAGGCAGATGAGAATTCGGGTGATATTCTGACGGGCATAGCTGCACAACGCGTAGATGCAGCAAATGATCATGAGGGGTGGTATAAACAGTTTGATTACGACCAGCAAGCTGATCAGCAACATGGAAAAGTCGGTGACAAAGAGACGAGAAATGCTGGGATCGAAGGAGTTCAGATAGATGCGGTGACCAGTGCCAAAGAATGAGAAGTAGGTGTAGACCAGCATGAGTATGGCATAGCGATAGGAACGATTGAAATGATCCCAGTGACTAAGGGGTTGTGGCGGTTTCTCCTCATCCTCGCTCTCCTGCTGCTGCTGCTGCTTCAGCTCGGCATGCACTTGCAGTCCCAACAGAAACTCGGTGATCAGTACTTGCACAAAGATGGACTCGTAGGAGGTGCAGAGTAGAGTGTAGACTGTGCTCAGGTTGAAACAAATCAGGTTCACACGCTGCCTAGGAGTGGTGGTATTGCTGAAGGGTATGGAAAGGAAGGAGTAGGCCAGTGCTGCCCAGGCCACAGCATGCAGAGGTTGAGGTATGGCCTCCCTACGGGAGCGTAGGTAGACGCCATAAGCGCCAACTGCCAGAATGACAATATTCACCAGCCACACACGCCAGGCATGCTGATGACGCAGTAACAGCGGTCGCAGGAGCACAATCAACATGCTCAGGTAAACCAGATTGTTTTTATCATCACCCAGATTTTTGCGCACCAAAACGGAAACACTCAGCAGGCCGACCAGAGCCAACCAAACAAAGAACAGCACCTTGGGACGCAGGAATCCCATTCGATTGATGGCACACACGGTCAACACATAGCCCAAGACGATAAAGCGACGATCATAGAGTATGCCTATAAGAAAACAGGCGGTGGGCACTATCCAAGTTAGTTGCATTACGGGTGCCAGTAGGGAGCAGCTTAGCAGTGGACGTTCCCGGCAGGCCAGTATCCATACGGGTATGGGTGTGAGCAGGAAGAAGACCGTCAGACAGGGCACCTTCTGTAGCATCAGCAGCAACGCCCAGACCACACCGAAGCTGCACAAAGCGAGTGTGTGATATGAGAGGAAAGCTCTCTCCGTTTTGCTGCCCTGCCGTGACTGCTTGGCCAGCAGAAAATAGTACCAGCCCAGGTAGATGGCTATGGCGGATATAATGAGTGGCAACTGATAGTAGTTCTTGTAGAAATCCAGACATTGTAGGGCCAATTCAGCTGCTTCTCGGCCATGCAGTCTCGCCTGCTCAAAGCAACCCATTTCGAAATGATTCGCCATTAATGATTCATACTGGGCCAACCACTTGGAGTCCAGGGGCTTGAAGGCCGGTAGCCAGGCACTAAATGCACCAGTCTCATGGCGCTTCAAAACCATCTTGACCTGTGCCAGCAGCTGTAGAGCATTCACATGCACCGCCTGTGCCTCATACTCCAGGCTGACATTCATAAAGCCCTGCGGCAGCAGACCCAGATTATTCATGGGTGGCGGCAGGCCTATCAGTGCGGACATCAGCGAGGCCAACTGTATCTGATCCACCGCATAGAGTGGTAACTTCAAGCCTTTGTTATTGGCCGTAAAGGTTACGCCCGGATTGGGTGCATACCGATTGACGCCAGCTCCCCAGAGAAAGAATGGCGTTTCAGTTTCATACAAAGAGCCACCGCCATGTGAACCTACAGCATTACAACATGAGATCATTCTAAGCAGCTAACCCTTAACACCACTCACCCCAATCGCTCATGCCATGATCCGAAGTCATCAGATAGACAGTTCGACCATCGCCAAAGGCATGCTCAATCGCTTCATAGGTATCACGTATGCCCCATTGTGTAGAGTTGAGTTTCTGCAGAAATCTCTCCGTATTGGGCTTCATATTATGTCCCGCCACATCCGTATCGCCCAGATACACAAAGAACATGGGTGTCTCATGCTTACGCACCATGGCCAGATTCTTTTTGTTCTCCAGAAATGCGGCCACGTGCTTGAACACCCAATCATTAGTCTGACAGATGCCCGTGAAGTCCGCATAGTAATAGTAGTCGAAGTGGAAGGGCACACCACCAGTGGGTAGATGATCAAAGATTTTCATTATATACCAAGAGCCCCAGCCATAGGCAGCCCTTGTGCGATTGAATACCGTATCGAATTCCGTGGGATTCTTCTTAAAATAATACAGAGCCGATGAGGGATCCTCAATGAAGCCACCAAAGATGCCTATATGTCCGGGCCGTGACATGGTGGGCATCACTGTGCGCGATATGCCAACGAGGCCTTGCTCCTGGAATAATTCCCGTAGTTGTGGCACTGCGCTACAATTGTTCCGGAGCACCGACTCAGCCCTCAATCCATCGGTTAGGAAAACCACCAGCCGATCCGCCGGTGGTTCTAGCCCCAACTCACGCATCGTCTTCTGTGGCTGCAAGTTTTTAACCAACGTCGATTGGAAATAGATCATTGCAATGGAACCAAGCAACAGAATGTGCACCAATACAGCGTAAACTTTCCACATTTTTGACAAAAAAAAAAATTAATTAAATTATAGTACTTATATGTTTAAGAGATCTGGTGAAATCTTATTCAACCATCAGGAAATCTAGAAAATAAACTCAACTAAATTGAGGTAAATGTTGTTTTCAATGAAAACTAGATCAAAGAAGAAAAGATTCAGATGATGAAAATGTTTTTGATTGGATTTTTTACCCATCTCAACTAGAGAAGTAGAACTGTGCCAATCTGCAACACTTCTGGTCGGTAAGACTGCTTTACCTCTGGAAAATGGAAAAAAGTCTGTTCTAAACAATAAGAAAGCGTTTTTTTCTGTGTATAAGAAAAGTCTCTTCTGAGGTATAAAACTTGTTTCGTTCTGGAGTTAAGGTAAAGATTCTTTCTAACGTTAAGAAAGAAGTTCTGATAATCTAAGAATTAATTACATTTATTTCATTTAAATGTATAAGTATTCTGTGCTTTTGGACAGAACGCAATTGGAAGGTCGTCTCTACCAGTCGATGCTATACATCGAGATACTACTTATATAGAATTGAATTACCATATTATATTTCTAGCATTTCGCATAGATTCGTGCACTTGAAATTCTCAAGCTTAAATACCGTGCATTCTCTACACATAAATGTCAATTCGAGTCTGCTTGGTGTTTGTTAAGCGATGTGTTGAGAATTCAAAGAATAGATAATGAACAAGAAAGAAAGTCGGTCAAGCCCGACTATAACATCTGTCATCCGATCCAGCCGGTTCCGACAAATGTGCAGCGTATTTGTACTACAAGGCTATGTCCAAAGTTTGACGAAGATAGCTTTCAAAATGAAGGAGGAGAAAAGACGTCTTGCTGATATATATGGGCATTTCCACCTTTGTCCACCTAGACCAAAAAGCTAAAAGTACTTAAAAACTCTATGTTTAATCAGATTTTCTTGGGGAAACAACTAAATTGAACTTATGTACGCCAGTCTTACATTAATTCATAACCCATTTCGGGATTTTTGAAAGCCAAGTCGCGTAAGCACAATTTTTCTCATTTTTATGGTTCTTTTGCAGGTTTTTTTCTTAAAAAGGTGCCTATAGATTTCATTGAATTTTGATATCTAAAAACATTCTAAGGGTTCAAAGACTTAATTAAGATTGAATAAGAAACCATAACAGACTATACGATTGCAATTGACTGTAAGTTTTTGCTTTGCACATCAATATCAAAATTATGTCCCGTATGACCTGTCCCGTGCGAAAGTGCTTAAAATGAAATTTTGAAAAAAGTATAAAACATTTTGAGGTAAATCAAAGTCATTTTAAAAAGGCATCAATGCACAAAATTCAAAAATTAGTCACATTAAGAAATTCGTTAAAATCAGCGTTTGAATTGTCGCCCGCGAAAACCACTTCTATATTTGTCCCGCGCGAACGCCTTGGTTTTTTGCAATTATCTCGAAAACGAAAAATTCCCCAAAATCAACCTTTGCACCAATTAGCGGGCTAATCAAGAGGTACAAGTTACGCACATTGTCAAAATAAAAGTCAGATTTATTTGTAATTTTTTTTGAAATTTAAGTGCGTACGACAGTCAAGTTCGACACCATAGAAATGCCCATATACTTTATGTGGTCGGAAGTGCTTCCTTTTATGGGTTCCAAAATTTTTTACAATTTTATAATACCCTCTGCAAGTGTAGAAAAACACGCCTACACCCTATTTCTATGCTCTGGCTGGATATTTATAATATAAAACTTTTTATACACTTGCAAAGGGTATTATAGTTCTGCCCAGAAGTTTGCAACGCATAGAAATATTCATTTCCGACCCCATAAACTATATTAATTCTTGATCAGGGTGACGAGAGCTGGAGCTGAGACGATTGAGCTTTGTCCTTCCGTCTGTCTGTCTGTTTCTACGCGAACTAGTCTCTCAGTTTTAAAAGCTATCGAGCTGATTTCTTGCACAGAATCTTCTTTTTGCTGCATACTACTAATATGTCGGAACCGACCGGATCGGATGAATATATCTCATAGCTCCCATAGGAACAATCGGTCGGAAAACTTTTTTCTTTTCAATGGAATCGTCTTATAACTTTGTAATCGTAGGTTTTCTATGTTTTTTATACTCTGTACCGAAGGTACATAGAGTATTATAAGTTTGTGCAAAAGTATGTAATATCCAGAAGGAAGCATCTCCGACCCCATAAAGTATATATATTCTTGATCAGCATCAACAGCCGAGTCGATATAGCCATGTCCGTCTGTCCGTCTGTCCGTCCGTCTGTCTGTCTGTCCGTATGAACGCACAGATCTCAGAGATGGTAAGAGATAGAGGTTTGACGTGTATGGGACATATGCTTCTTACATCTGCAGGCAGATCAAGTTTATTTTCAATTTTGGCCACGCCCCCTCCCGCCCCCGCAATTTAGAAAAAACGTCATATCTCCCACAATTTTGAACACAGATGGCTTGTTTCTTCTGGACATATTTAGTTATTAGGATAACTTATCGATCCGCCAAAGGGATGAAGAAGACCGGATGAACGGTTTTCGAGTTATGACCAAAAGACAAATTTTCCTGGTACAGAGTATGTTACAGTCGGGCTTGACCGACTTTCTTTCTTGTTATATATAATTACGTATAATTATACTCTGTACCGTAGGTACATAGAGTATTATAAGTTTGTGCAAAAGTATGTAACATCCAGAAGGAAGCATCTCCGACCCCATAAAGTATATATATTCTTGATCAGCATCAACAGCCGAGTCGATATAGACATGTCCGTCTGTCTGTCCGTATGAACGCACAGATCTCAGAGATGGTAAGAGATAGAGGTTTGACATGTATGGGACATATGCTTCTTATGTCTGCAGGCAGATCAAGTTTATTTTCAATTTTGGCCACGCCCCCTCCCGCCCCCGCAATTTAGAAAAAACATCATATCTCCCACAGTTTTGAAGATAGATGGCTTGTTCCTTCTGGACATATTTAGTTATTAGGATAACTTATCGATCCGCCGAAGGAATGAAGAAGATCGGATGAACGGTTTTCGAGTTATGATCAAAAGACAAATTTTCGTGGTACAGAGTATGTTATAGTCGGGCTTGACCGACTTTCTTTCTTGTTTTCTTGGTACAGAGTATGTTATAGTCGGGCTTGACCGACTTTCTTTCTTTTTTGTTTTTAATGATAGCATCCTGCAATTTTGTATTTGTTTGTTTCACATGTTTTCACATAATTTTACAAATTGTTGGCCAACTCGCATGACTACATCATATAACTCCCATACGAACGATCGCAAGGGCAATGCAAGGGTATAAAAACTTCGGCACAGACAAAGTTAGTTTAGCTTTCTCGTTTTCTTTACCTTGTTTGGGACACAAACTAGGGACCTTGAAAAGACTCGCGGACATCTACATCTTAGCGCACACGACTATCAAGCGCTCGCTATATGCCATAAGCACTTAGCAGTTAAGCACCCATGTGGCAAGGAGTTTCAATCAAAAATCAAGTTTATAATCTCAATTTAAATCTTAATTTCACAATTTTGGATAAAGATCGTGTTTACTCGACTCTAAGAAGAAAATGTCTCATTTTTAGAATGAACAAGTAAGGGCGCTGCAGTCGAGTTTCCTAAATGTCATCCTAAATGTAGGCAACACTTTTTTATAGTCCTGACCAACAACTGGGGGGGTGCTCTTATCAGCTCAACTGTTTCGCTTATAGCTCCGGGGTTTTTTGTCCGATCTGATTGTACTTTTCAGAATAGATAGATATTGGGCTTGGCTTGATGTATACTAAGCCACGAGGCTCTAACTTGAAAATTGTGGATCTGACGGTTTTTTAGCTCTAGGATTTCTAGAGGAGGTCTAGGTTTTTTGGGGATAAAAGGGGGACGGGTGGGAATTTTCCAAATTTGAAACATATTTGATGTGCGTACGGCATAAGTCTACCTTCATGCAAAAATTGATGGCTCTATCTCTTATAGTCTCTGAGATCGACGCATTCATACAGACAGACAGCCGGACATGGCTATATCGACTCGGCTGTTCATGCTGATCAAGAATATATATACTTTATGGGGTCGGAAATGTTTCCTTCTCCCTGTTATATACATTCGCACAACTTCATGATCCCCCTTTTCCCTTTTTCAATGGGTTCAGGGTATAAAAACTGCAAAATAAGTAACCAAATGAGAGAAATAACGCTTAGGCGATTTTGCTTTGAAAGTCTCGAATTATTGAACATTATTATTTATATTATTATATTATATTATTTATTTTACTTGTTTCCCTATGAAAGTATGATAAAGCAAAGAGTTTTTAAGCACTTTTAATGATTTGGTCTTGGTGGTCCTTTCTGAAGAAGATACTAAATACCTGTCCTCCGATAGACCACGAATTATGAAAAGCTATCATTCAAAAAGGCTGGCAGTTTTGGCTTGACAATGGGACTGACTAGTTATTTAAACGAGAGCGTAAGTTATTCCCGTTACCCGTTACTCAGGGGAGTGTTTAATAACCTTCCTTATGTTAATTAACATAGCATTAACACTTAATTGAATATTTCAACATTATGTAAGCATACAGCGCATGCGGCTCAGATAAGTATTCATTTTTTTTTTATCACCTCTCACACATCACAACAGAACGTCGAACTGAAGGGTTTTCCGCCCTACAGCCCTGATTTAGCACCCAATGATTTCATTCTATTACCAAACTTCAAAAGTAAACTGAATTTTGAACGCGTTTATAATCCCTGTTAGGGAGGTTTCTCAATGGGAGTGTAAAAAATGCTTCTTAAAAATTGGTTTGAGCGAATGCAAAAGTTCATAAATTTCTATTTCTATGGTTTATTTTGAACACCTCTTCACAAATCGGTCGTCCTTGACCAACGCTGACTTTACTAGTCGTACAAATTCTAGGCTACATTAGGATAATACTTTAAGTAGCAAAAGTAAAGGCATTTTGAGTTGGGTACAACTTGCAATTGGAATTTCACCTGGCAGCGGTACGGCTTAGTCTATGCTTAAACCTAAACGCCATGCGGACTATTCGCTGGCTGGACTTAGGCAGATTTCAGTTTCTGTGCTTCCAAGTGGGTCTGAAAAGAGAGAGAGTTGCTTAAAACCCTTAATGGTGCTGGTGTGACCACCCACTCACCTTCTCCGCCACCTTCAGCAGGCTGTCGTAGGTACTCTGACCCGCCTCGGTGACCATGCCATGGAAGATTTTCGTTTCACACTTGGTCAACAGCTCGTAGGGTGAACCAAACTCCATCAGGTGTCCCGCATCCATGACCATCACCTTATCAGAGTCCATAATTGTGTGGAGACGATGAGCAATGGTTAACACGGTGCAGTCTCTGAACTTATTCCGTATGGTGGCCTGTATAAGAGAGTCTGTCTGCGGATCCACATTGGCCGTGGCCTCATCCATTACCAATATGCGATTCTCTCGCAGTATGGCGCGGGCCAGACACACCAACTGACGTTGACCCACACTGAAATTGGTGCCGCCCTCGGAGATTTTGCTCTGCAAACCACTGGGTAGCTCGCTGATCAGTGGCTTAAGTTTGACCTCCTCCAAGGCATCCCAGAGTTTGGCATCGCTGTACTCCTCAAACGGATCCAGATTGTAGCGCATGCTGCCCGAGAAGAGTACCGGCTCCTGGGGTATGATTGAGATCTTGCTGCGCAAATCATGTAGACCCAGTTCACTGGTGTTGCGCTCATCAATGGTTATGATGCCTTCATTGTAGGACAGACGGAACAGAGCATTGATCAGCGATGACTTGCCAGCTCCAGTGCGTCCCACTATGCCCACCTTCTGTCTGGGTTCGATTTCAAAATTGAGCGACTTGAGCACATACTTGGACTGGGGATCAGGAAAGTAGCGTAGACTTAGATCATCGGCAATAATGCTGCCCTGTTCGGGCCAGCTGTGGGGAGGTTTCTTATGCGGCTGGGAGTCGAATTCACCCTCTGCTTCCAGCTCATTGTATTCCACCACACGCTCCACCGCCGTCATGGTGTTCTCCAACTCAGCTGACTGTCTCATGGCCCACTGTACCATGCCAGTCATGTGCATGGCTTGGGTAATAGCCAGACCCACTTCACCTGAGTTTTCGGGTGGGTTTATAAAGTAATTGAGTATGATGATGACTATGTACAGGGTGCAGAAACAGTCCAGGTAATAGCCAAAGGCTCTGTTGGTGGACAAGAAGGTGTAGTAACCGGAGCTATGCAAATCCTGTAGATTATCAAATTCCCTAATCAGTTCCTTCTGCGCGCCCAGGGCCCGAATGGTGGGCAAACCATTGATGGTGGCACCCAAATGCGAATAAATGGGAGATCTGGCCACAGCCTCCAGCCTTTTGACATCTCTCGAGGTGGCCAGATAAAATTCTCGTATGTAGTAGAAAATGATGGACAACGCGAAGGTCAGTATCAGATAATACGGATTGGTAATGCAAATGACCACAACAATGCCGGCCAGCATAAGAAACAGTTGCACCACATCAAGCATTACCGTAGGCAGCAGCTCATCAATCTGTCCCAGATCCTTGGAGAATCGATTCAAAATACGACCCGAAGGATTGGTGTTGAAGAAATACATGGCCGCTCGTATAATGCCACGGAACATGTTGTTATGCAATTGGGTGGAGCTGCGCATGGCCATCTTATAGATCAGCATGGTGCGTACCAGTGTAAAGATCACCACCGCCACATTGATGGCCGCAAAGTAGTACATATCCACCGGATCGGAGTTCATCTCAGCTGCATTTTTATTCTTGTCCACCCTGCGAAAACAACTTTTATTCCCAAATCCCTGAGATCAACACCACAAGTCTTACCAGTAGGACAGAAAGTAGTCCGCGCCTGAGCCCAGCACCTGAGTGCCCAGACATAGAAACGCCACAAAGATCAACATAAACCAGCCACTGCCTGCCGTACAATACTCCTTATACAGTGTCAAGCCGATCTTGCCCTTGACTCTGGCCTCCTGCAACTGCACCGGCACCTCTTCAAGCAGAGACTCAGCCATGGAACTCAGGGAGGTGGCACTGTTATTGCGAGAATAGGGACGACTGACTTTGCTGCCTCGTCTGCTACGCGAAGCCTGGCTCAGGCGATCCCAGATGTCACCACCGGCACCATCCTCTGCATCGGAAGTCTCTTCGGCATTATTGGGATCACTTAAGAGCTGGGCAAAGTCCAAGCCACTGCGTTTCATGGCTGGATATGTGCCCATGGCACTGATCTTGCCCTTATCCATGATTACAATGAGATCCGCCTGCTCCAGGAACTGCAGCTGATGTGTAACCAATATGACCAGGTCACTCTTCAAATAACCTCGCATGCATTGATCAAACAGGTGGCTTTAAGAGAGGAAAGGAAATAAGTTTTAAACACTTAGAGTACTAGTTCGATTAGGAAAGAATTCCTACAGTTTGGAACTTAAAATTTCTGGAATGTTTGGTTAATTCCGAAAATTCGAAGCATGACTGTTAAAATTATTGAAATGAGAGCACACGTTTTGGATTTAGGAACTTTTCGTATTTACAGTACGACGAAAAGTTTTAGAAAAAGCACAAATAATCCTAGATTGAGTACAAATCAGACTTTCAATGCCTGCTCTTAAAATTCCCAACTGGCTCTAGCACTTTTCTATTGGAGTGACCGTTTTTAAAAACTAAAATTTAAACCAAAATGAGAATTTTTATACTTTGAAATACATAACAAAATAGTTTTTGCTGCAGACTTATAATTCCAAAGTCAACCCTAATACATTTTAGTAATAAAGCTACTCCCAACTTGTACTTGAAACGAGGTTTCTGTATTGATCCAAAGAGATTCCATATGTCACCACCAGCTCCTCTATAATCACAGAAGAAAGTTTGATGAAACGTTGATTACAAATCTAACCTTACGCCATAAGCAAACTGCTAGAACCAGTTGAGAATTTGAGTGACAGTTTTGTACTAAAATCAAAGCTCTGCAGGCATCTTAAATTTCTGCCGAATATTCGTTCTGAAGGTTCGAGCCCGTCGCAAAGTATAAGGTTTGATTCAAATCTAGGCTCACAGCATCTGAATATTTTGAAATATTTTAGACCAAGAATTTCCGAAATTGTACCTCATTTCGACTTTACTTTTGTGAAATATTGAATATAACAACAGCTATGAACTAAGGCGATTGAACTATATTTGTAAATGTCATCAAACAAACGTCCCCTTACAAAAGGCCCCGATCTTTCCGAAAGTACTTTAACATACACAGAAAAGATCCAAAAAGATCCAATTGAAATATATATAAAGTTTCTAATAGCCTTATTTTAATATTAGAATATCCTTTTTTTATACCTTTTGGATGATTTTCAGCTCTGTTGGATGAAAATTTAAGTTTCATTTGACATTAAATGGATATTTTAATATCAACAAGAAAGAAAGTCGGTCAAGCCCGACTATAACATACTCTGTACCAAGAAAATTTGTCTTTTGATCATAACTCGAAAACCGTTCATCCGATCTTTTTCATTCCTTTGACGGATCGATAAGTTATTCTAATAACTAAATATGTCCAGAAGGAACAAGCCATCTATCTTCAAAACTGAGGGAGATATGACGTTTTTTCTAAATTGCGGGGGTGGGAGGGGGCGTGGCCAAAATTGAAAATAAACTTGATCTGCCTGCAGACATAAGAAGCATATGTCCCATACACGTCAAACCTCTATCTCTTACCATCTCTGAGATCTGTGCGTTCATACGGACAGACAGACAGACGGACAGACGGACATGGCTATATCGACTCGGCTGTCGATGCTGATCAAGAATATATATACTTTATGGGGTCGGAGATGCTTCCTTCTGGATGTTACATACTTTTGCACAAACTTATAATACTCTATGTACCTACGGTACAGAGTATAAAAACACTTTCATCATTTTCTGAACCGAACCTTTTATCAAGCAGAAGAGTTCCGCTTCGGGTTCAGGCTTACAATATAATAGTCTTAGACGGTTCGGTCCAAGTCTGCTTCGATGTAACTAACAAAACCAGCGGTTCGATTCCGAACCGGTTTGGAGCCTCGATTAAAACAATGCACATCTTAACAAGAGAATTGTTACATGAATGTAGAAATTTCTTCTACAATTCTTCAAAAATGTTGGATCTGTGAATGTTTAAAACAATACACATCTTAACAAGAGAATTGTTACATGAATGTAGAAATTTCTTCTACAATTCTTCAAAAAATGTTGGATCTGTGAATGTTTTTTCTTATTGCAATAATCTTAGAATGTTTTGTACCTTATTTCAGTTCAGTTATAAAGCGGTTTTAAGTTCCATTTGATATTCTCTGAGTGTAAACTAAAATGCTTACCGTCCCACATGCGTGTCCACAGCACTCAGAGGATCATCCAGCAGGTAGATGTCAGCCCTACGATACACCGCCCTGGCCAGATTAATACGTGCCTTCTGTCCACCCGATAAGGAGGCACCTCTCTCCCCCACAATGGTCTTGTCACCATGTGGCAACAGCTCAAAGTCCCTCTCCAGTGCGCATTTCTTAACCACAGTGCGATAGCGATGCACATCCATATCCAGGCCAAAGAGTATATTCTGTCTGACAGAGCCGGTGAATAGCCAGGGTTCCTGAGAGGCATAGGAGTAGCTGCTGTTGACCTTGACGCTACCCTTAATGGCAGGCAGCTCGCCAAGTATGGCTTGAATCAGACTGGACTTGCCAGCACCCACGGGTCCTATGACGGCCACCAATTGTCGGCGACCCAGCTGCAGATTAATGTCCTCTAGCGTAAAGTCTGTGGACTGTTTCTCCCATTTGGCATGGTAGTTGCTAAACTCAATCAGAGTGTCGGTTTGTTCTTTGATCTTTTCATTAATGACAACGCCATTCTCCTTATCAAAGCCTTTTACGCTCGACTTGTCCGCTACTACGGTTTCATCACGATGCATAAACGTCTCCAGACGCTTGATGGACACCAATAGTTCGGCAAATTGTGCAATTCCCTGAGGGAAGAACATGGTCACCGAACGCTTCAGTATGTTGTAGTAGGCCGTCACAAAGAAGGCCTTCTCTGCGGTCAAAATATTGCCCAAGAGCACAAAGGCAATCAAACTGCTTGAGATGAAAATGCGGGATAGAAACACGGCAAAGGATATCAAAATGCCTCTGATATAGTTGACTTGCTTAATGCATGACATTTCCTGCACTCGAATCAATTCCACCAGCTTGCCGAATGGCTTCTCCCAGGCATACATCTTGATGACTTGAATTCCCGAAATGATTTCGTTCATCATGCGTACGCGTTCATCGGTGCGTAGAGCTGTGCTTAATCTCAGTACGCTGGTCTTTTTGCCCAGATATGATTGAAAGGGCAGAAAGAGCAGCATTATGGCCACACCGAACAGCGAGGAAACACCAATCTGAGGGACAAAATGTAGATGCTTAGATAAGGTTGATAAAGAGAGCAGTTCGGAACTCACCTCGTTGTACATCAAATAGGTTACCACTGCCAGCTCCAGAGGGGCCAGCCACAAATAATGCACATTTATTAGTACTGTATCGAAACGTCCCACATCATTGGATAGCAGATTAACCACCTGACCCACCGTTGTATCGCCCAGTGCAGTGCGACTAAGACGTAACGACTTGCGATAGATCAGGCTGCACAAGGCTTTAATTGAAAATTAGTTTAAAACTTTAAAAAAATTGCAAAAAGGAACCCACCAATTCGCATTTTCATGCCCAGATGCATTAAGCCGAGCATATAGGGATGTCCCAGGGCCACCGTGAACACGGAGGCCGCTATCAGACCAGCCGCACACAGCTGGGCCTTGGTCAAGTCCGTCTCATTACCCGCAAAGTAGGCCATAATGCCATACAGAAATATGGGCTGGGTGACTCTAAAAAAGTTCAAGCATTACAACTGGGCATTATTGATATAGTTTCCACCTACTTGGTCAGGAACTCTATGGCAGCCACCGCAATACCAGTAATCACCAGATGCCAACCAAAAACTTGGGTCAATACATGTCCCAAACGTGGCTGTTGATTCTGACGCGCCTTATTAGCCACCTCCTTATCCCAGGCCGCACACAGGCGATCGCCCAGAGAATCTGTAAAAAGAGTAATATATATCTATCACTTAATGGGAATAGATATGGCATTACTCAGTACTTACCCGACTTGTGTTCTTTCAGTGCCTTATACAAATCCTTTTGATCTAGAGTCTTCGTACGACCCTTGAGCATCACTGGCATGGCAAAGCTACAGGGTTAAAACCAAAGACAAGCGTATAATTAGTCTTATCTCATATAAGATAGCTGGAACAGGTGCGTAATAAAACACTCCTGTAGATATACGGCAGTGAGTTTGTCATTTTCGTAATCAGTTGTTAACAATAAGGTGCAAGTTAGAAGTTCTCCAAGCATTGCGATAATATTAATGTCTATTCTAGTTTCAGTTCTACTTCGGATGACTAACGGCTGACTCACATTGGTCAATAGCTTAAGGCCCATTTTATTAAGTGTTATCACTTCGTGTAGTCAATCGAATATCTTCGATTTAATAGTTCTATCCAAATGTTTACACCAAAACCAGAGTAAATAGAGTTTGATTGCATATTTATTAATCTGACTCCAAAATACCCCGTACCCTTGGTTTCTATTGTTATACTCTGTACCGTAGGTACATAAAGTATTATAAGTTTGTGCAAAAGTATGTAACAGCCAGAAGGTAGCATCTCCGACCCTATAAAGTATATATATACTTGATCAGCATCAACAGTCGAGTCATGTCCGTCTGTCTGTCCGTATGAACGCACAGATCTCAAAGATGGTAAGAGATAGAGGTTTGACATGTATGGGACATATGCTTCTTATGTCTGCAGGCAGATCAAGTTTATTTTCAATTTTGGCCACGCCCCCTCCCGCCCCCGCTATTTAGAAAAAACGTCATATCTCCCACAGTTTTGAAGATAGATCGTTCGTTTCTTCTGGACATATTTAGTAATCGGAATAACTTATCGATCCGCCAAAGGAATGGTGAAGATCGGATGAACGGCTGTAGAGTTATGATCAAAAAACTGTTCGCTGCTGCAGCGCTGCTTTCAGCTGCTACCGCAGCATCAAAATTTATGCTGAGTGTATAATTTCGTTGGTTCAGAGTATGTTATAGTCGGGCTTGACCTACTTTCTTTCTTGTTTTCATTCACTTTTCAGCCTAATGTACACACACACATGAACACTCACACAAGCGCAAGCTTGCGCGCACGCTCTAACTGACGATGTGGCACCCCCCGCTTCAAAAGCGAAATGGTTTCGTTTCTAACTTCGATGTTTTATGTCCAATCAACTTGTAGTTTTTAGAATAGATAAATATTGGATCTACCTTCATTTTTATTAAGTCATGAGGCTCTAACTTAAAAGTTGTGGCTCTGACAGTTGTTTGCGGTTACTGGAAGAAGGGGGGACATTTTTTCAAATCTGAAACAATCGTAATATGGGTATGGTATACACCTACTTTTATGCTAAATTTTGGGCTCTAACTCTTATAGTCTTTGAGAACGACGCGTTCGTATGAACGCAAGGACGGACAGAAGAACATAGCTACTCGACTCGACTCGATCAGTCGGAAATGTTTCCTTCTCCCTGTTACATATTTAAGCACAACTTCCACTTTTACCCATTTTCAATGGTAAGATTCAAAGATAGTAAGAGATAGAGGTTCCCCAAGTATGGGTCAAAAACATCTTATACCTGCAGGCAGATCAAGACTATTTTAAATTTTTGCCACGCCCACTCCCGATCCCGCAATAGGAAAATAAACGTCATATCTTCCACAATTTTTAAAATAAAAGGTTCGCACCTTCGAGGCATATTTAGAAATAAGTATTATTTATCGATCCAATCAAACATTTATGCTGGAAGAATCGATAATAATCGAAAAATGTTCCACCACTGATTGAGAAGGTAAGAAAAATGGTAAAAATTCATTGAATATTCTATTTAAGGATAACTTATAATGATATATACAAAGTGGTCAAGCAAAGTGCAAATAATGTGGAAATGTTTATAGGATCTGTTGAAATACCACAAATATACTTATTTATTTAAAAAGAGCACATTATTTCGAAAAGACTCATGCTCTCAGATCAATTTGACTACTAAGGTATGAGAAAGTAAGTTGTTAATGTAATCGGGATAGATCTATATAACAAATTGACTTAAGTTTTCCGATTAATGGACAGAAATTCGTAGAAAGTGGCCATTCGCTCAGCATTATTTATGCATTCCAGTATGGTCCACGGAGTCGAAACGTATATCTTTACCTTAATAAGTAAAGTGATAAGTCAACCTACGGTTGCTAGATCAGATGGTGAATGTTAAGCGATTAGTAACATACCACCTAAATCTACCTTTCTTTGAACAGTCGATTCGCTTAACTTTTGTCGCTTTATATAGTAACCAAGCATGTCAGATAGCTATTGAAACGCACACTACCCGCTATAGCACACCCTTCCACAGGGCTATGACGTTAGCTGGAAGACAAGAGATTTGAAACCAATCAGAAGAAATTGCCGTAACACCGAGAACTGGTGTTGGTTTGAAAGACATTTCCGTGAAATCTCTGTATACAGCCTCTAGAACCAAAAGAATTGTATGTTTTCCAATTGGTTTTAGTAAGAGATTTCAATTATTTAACAAGACATTTATTATCTTAAGAAGCTTTAATGTTATATTGACAAAAATAACATAATAAAGTGAAACCGAAAAAAAATAGGTGTAAATACTTGAGTCATCTGCTAATCTCAAAAAATAAATAAGAAAGATAAAAACAAAATAGGAAACTAACGACCCACCCATAGCCAAAATATTTATACAAAACAATAATACTCTATTCATAGTTTAAGAGGATTAAGAAATATGATGTCTGTAATAAGAGAGATAACCGCTAGTCTTTGAAACAGATTAAGATAAGTGAAAGACACTAGCTATATGTACACATGCTAGTTTATAGCTTAAAATAGATACTACACAGAAGAAAAAAAAATGGGGAGACAAAATTATGGTCAAAAAAATTGATTTTATCTCGACCTTCGGATTGAAATTTCAAGCAAAAGTCGTTTTAGATCCGAGATATTCGAAATCAAGACAAACCTATTCGTACTTGAAATGAGGAAATCCGGGATTGACCAACTTTTGTCAAACTTTGGGAAGCTCTCCGCCTTACAAGCCAAATGAAGATCTAAAAAAAATGTTACTAAAAAATTTGCTATCCGGCTTAGTAGAAAAGATTATATTAATCTAAGTAATCTGTCCGAAAATCAACGAATTAAATGTAATTAAACTAGTTTCAAATTACACACAAAAACGAAGCAATCGATATTATAGATAGTTTAATCTATTATTTCAGAAAAAAAAGATGCGTTTGGACTGGATATCTTAATCATCATCCAATAGAGCTGAAAATCATACAAAGGATGATCATTTTGTTTGTCCTTTGGATGATTTTCAGTTCCGTTAGATAATTAAAAGGATATTTAAGACAAATCCAGTCCAAATGGAAATGGGAAATCATCCAATGAATATTTTGGAATATAATTTTATTTCTGTATAAAGCTTAACTTGAGCTCACATCATTCTTATTTTGATCCCCCGACTTTAGCTCGGTATAGGCCTAATTTAATAGCACTCGGGTTTGATTTTAGCCTGTTAGTCGACCTCGACTTGAAGCCTTAGTGTGATGAAAAAGGCCCCATATTGATTTAAGCTATAAATACGTACTTGGTTCGAGTTTGAAATAGTCGAGGTGCAATTTGCCTGAGATTCAATTGAGCTCGATATTCGAACTGCACTTAATCCGAAAGAGGGTTTGTTTGAAGTATGAGCGAGATTGACTTAACCTCAATATGTTACCTCTAAAAAATGTTTCCACAAGAGCCCATCTGACATTTTTAAGAACCTTTTAGACTTGTAAGCCAGGAAGCTCTTGCCAGCTAGAGGTCAATAGTTGTTTGCATACACACGGATCAATCTTTAATAGACTTCAGCTTTAGCATCGCCCTGATTAGAGTGTTTGGGAATTCCAAGGCTACATAAGTGCAAACGAGAAAGCCAAGCTAACTTCGTCTGTGCCGAAGTTTTTATACCCTTGCAAGTTCTCGCTTGAATATTTTCCAAAAATGCTCTTTTTCCTATTTTCCGACCGATTGTTCGTATGGGAGCTATATGATATAGTCATCCGATTTGGACAAAAACTTGTAGAATTATGTAAAAGCACGAGAAACAAACAAAAACAAAATTGCAGGATGCTACCATTAAAAACAAAAAAGTTTTTCTAACTAAGACTGTTTTTCAGACCTATCTTTTGTATGGCAGCTATACCATATAGTTGTCCGATTTAAATAAAAACTGGTAGGATTATAAAAAAACATACAAAACCTACGATTACAAAGTTTGGAGACGTTTCCATTGAAAATAAACAAGTTTTTCATACTAAAACTAGTTTTACGACCGATTGTTTCTATGGGAGCTATGAAATATAGTCATCCGATCCGGTCGGTTCCGACATATTAGTAGTGTGCAGCAAAAAGAAGACTCTGTGCAAAATTTCAGCTTGATAGCTTTAAAACTGAGAGACTAGTTCGCGTAGAAACAGACAGACAGACGGACGGACAAAGCTCAATCGACTCAGCTCGTCACCCTGATCAAGAATATATATATAGTTTATGGGGTCGGAAATGAATATTTCTATGCGTTGCAAACTTCTGGGCAAAATTATAATACCCTTTGCAAGGGTATAAAAACGATACAAATATTGTAAGACACAGTTGATCGGAGCCATTGCGTATGTGTGTGTGTACCCATTTAGCCTCACTGTAGGCTAGGTTAGGTTAGGTTGCGATGGCTGAGGGCGACAAGTCGCCCTCCCACTTAGGCCTCATCACAGTATTGCTAGAGAGATTGCTTGCCTATGGTTTCTTTCGTATGTGTGTGTGTACCCATTTAGCCTCACTGTATTTTGTTCTTTCGTTTAGACATAGGACATCCCTACTCTCCACAATATTGAGTCAGGACTTATTTAACTTTCTGGTACAGATAAGAGATTGAAATTAGACTTTCAGATGGATATACGCTTTTCAGAATTGCTTCAAGAATTTCGAGTTCGATCTTACAAAATTTCAAAGTCGAGATCGAATCAAACTTTTTGAGTTCAGTTTTTCTAGATAATTTGAAATTATTTATTCTCCTCAGTTTATATTGAAATCGTAAAATATGAAGACAAAGGAAAACCTTAGCCTGATCTAGTACTTCTATTCATTCTGAAGCACAAGTTTGTTTTTGATTTGGAAAATTCCCAAGCAAATGATTCAAACACACACACAAAATCAAGGCTATATGGTATTTTGTATTGCGGCACTTGACTGCAGAGCTTTCACCTGTTAGTTTTGAATTGTTTTCTGAGAGATTTAATGAAAGTTCTTTAAGTATTTACAAATATAAAGTGTCTTGAAATTGTTTTGAAATGTAGAGACCGCGCGAAGGTAGGTAAAAGTTTATGTTTACTTATTGTTCGGCCCGCTAGCCGGCTACGAAAAGTTTTCCACACTTCAGCTCTATATGTAAATTAACCGAGTCATTGAATGAAATAATCAACTGGTCACAGTTGTCACGCCGCCGCCAGTTCCACTCCAGCCGATCGTGCCACTCACCAGAACATCATCGACGACAAGAAATTGGAGCGCTCCCGCGGATTCTCCGGCAGTTCATCGGCTTTCATTGACTGCATATTGTTTTGTTTTTGATTAAATTGTTTCTATTGTTGTATAATTACACTTGAGCCACAATTGGTTAAGGTTACATGAGATTCATTTGAGTGGTTTGCCCTTAGCAGATGGTTTATTTTCTTTGTTTTTAGATTAGCAATTTAATTAGCACTCCAGCGAACCAATGGGCACACGCGCATTTATTTGATTAATATAATTAAATTGATATTAACATTGGTAGGGAAAACACATTTCACGTCACAATATTACAGCTTTTTTTATTTTGAAGATTATCACAAGTATTTGCATTTGCCGGAATTTCATCACTCAACGAGATAGCAATGTCTATAGCATTTCAGTAACGTATATAGTAATGTCCTTCATCCAAGTGCTCTATGCCAGCTCCATGCTGTGTACGCTCCGGCCGCGAAACACGTTCTAACGTACGAAGCTTGCATCTCCCTTTGTTATAGAGAGAAAGAAAAAAAATAACACAAAAATTGAATAAAGTTTTTTAGTGGAAAAAAAAGCAACAATTGTGTGCCGGTTGGTTTCTCTTTCTCAGTAAAGAGCTTGGTGCTCACGAAGCTCTGGCCACGCTCATTTGTTGTACCAGGTTAAGATCCCCTCGCTCTCGCTTCGATTTTCTCTGGCCAACTCTCTCATGGTGAATTTGCTTACTTATCAGCATGTGTTTTGTTTTATTTTCTTTTGTCATTCTGAGTTTGTCCACTGATAACACATATATCCGTAATAAGTCGGCGCTTCTATAGGGTGTTTTCCAACAACTGATTGACACTTAAGCGTTGTAATCAGTCATAAACCCGTGTTGTACAACATTTTAGTCAAAGATAGCACAGCGACTATAAATGGAAATGCAGCGTCATAAATTGTTAATTTTTGTATCTCAAGTGTGGCCTGATGAGGAGCTTTTTGTATTTCGAACCTAACGGTTATACCGGGGGGGAAAGGCAGCACATTTGAAACTTCGGTGGAGATGTTCTATGATATTACACCTTGTTTTCTGTAATTTTCTGAAGTAAACTTTCAAGCTCCAACTATTTTTCTAAAATTTTAGGGTTCTATTAATTCAGACTTAAACGCCAGTCTCATATTGCTGCAGGTCAGCAAAAGTAGGGATCTCTTGTTCGTTAACTGTTTTAGCTGTCCGACAAATTACGGAATGTTTCTCGTCAAACACAAATGGGCGTTGGGAAGATTCTAACCGAAAGTCCATCTATCGGTGAGCGTATGTGTGAGGTTGGGGTCCTACCAGTTATAGGCTATTCACACTGAGCACATCTTACATCCAACATCCAAAATTATGAATCATTCAAATTTACCCGGACAAAATTTGACATGTTTAAAGCGCATTTCTATAAGCCACTGATCCCCTTAATAATTTGACATAACAAAAAATATTTAAATGTTGGCCTAGCCAATAGTTATAAAGCATTTTAACTCAGGATGTATGATGTTAGATGTGCTCAGTGTGAATATGCTATAAGACACCAGAGCTAACTGGTAATAATAACAGTTTTGAGTATTTGAACTAGGATTTTAACTGTTAGTTCTAACTGGTCATACAATACATACAATAATGCAAAATACTGTCAAATGTATAAAATAATAATCTAATTTAATTCATATTAGTTCATAATATTTTATTAAATATTAACAATTCGCTCGCTTGCCGAGTCCCAATTAAAATTGGTGAAGACATTTCGGAAAACATCATAGAAAGATTAATTTAGCTTCAGTTTCTGTAAACTTGGATATTAAATATTTTTTTTGGATATCATTTGTATATTCATTATTTGTTCCCAACAATGGTTTTAGATGACAAAGGCAAGCTTTTTATTTCGACGCCCAAGATTTTAGTTCTAGGTGCTATCGACGGCGAGCTTGAAATAATATAGCTAAGATCTAATAATGCACTATCACCAGTATCGTTCACAGATCTTTCACTTTGGTTCTTTTTGTCTTGGTATTCATTCTTCTCGGAAATTACAAAAGGCATCTAACTGGTCATTTTTATACCCTTGCAAAGGGTATTATAATTTTGCCCAGAAGTTTGCAACGCATAGAAATATTCATTTCCGACCCCACAAGCCGTATATATTCTTGATCAGGGTGGCGAGCTGAGTCGGTTGAGCTCTGTCCGTCCGTCTGTCTGTCTGTCTGTTTCTACGCGAACTAGTCTCTCAGTTTTAAATCTATCGACCTTAAATTTTGCACGGAGTCTTCTTTTTGCTGCACACTACTAATATGTCGGAAACGACCGGATCGAATGATTATATCTCATAGCTCCCATAGGAGCAATCGGTCGAAAAACTAGATTTAGTATGAACAACTTTTTTCTTTTCAATGAAAACGTCTTCAAACTTTGTAATCGTAGGTTTTCTATGTTTTTTTGTAATTCTACCAAGTTTTATTTAAATCGATCGGACAACTATATGGTAAAGATGCCATACAAAAGATAGGTCAGAAAAACAGTCTAGTTAGAAAAACTTTTTTGTTTTTAATGGTAGCATCCTGCAATTTTGTATTTGTTTGTTTCACTTGCTTTCGCATAATTTTACAAATTTTTGTCCAGGTCGGATGACTATATCATATAGCTCCCATACGAACGATCGTTCGGAAAATGGGAAAAAAGTATTTTTGAAAATATTTAAGCGACCACTTGCAAGGGTGTAAAAACTTCGGCACAGACGAAGTTAGCTTAGCTTCCTCGATTTGTTTTAAATTGTCTTTTTTTTTCTACTATTTTTCAATAAAGATTTTCACCAACAGCAACAGAATGTACAGGGTTGCCCATATTCGACGGACCCATGTTTTTTTTAAAAAATCAAAGAAAAAAAGAAAAATTTGGCGGTTGGCAATCTTAATCATTTAATTTGTTCCAAGTAGATTTGTTTACATCAATTTTTGAATATGATATCTCTCAAATGGCCGCCTCTGGCGTTGATGGCGTATTGTGCCCTTTTTGCAGTGCAGCATTTTCCATCGTTTTCGCCAACATTTCGGCCGGAATAGCGGCTATTTCTTCACGAATGTTGTCCTTGAGCTCTTCTACGGTCCTTGGCTTGTTAACGTAAACCTTTGACTTCAAATATCCCCACAAGAAGAAGTCAGGCGGCGTCAAATCGGGCGAACGCGGTGGCCAGTCCAAATCACCACTTTTCGAAACAATTTCTTCAGAAAATCGATTGTTATGCGACTTGTGTGCGGTGGAGCGCCGTCTTGTTGAAACCAGAACTGCCTCATACGCTTTCGACGAATAATTGGCATCACAAAATTGGTCATCATGTCGCGATAACGCTCCTGGTTGATGGTAACAGCATGGCCATTTTCATTTTGGAAGAAAAAACGGCCCAATGACCGTTCTAACGCCGCACCAAACTGTGACTTTTTCGTCATGAAGAGGCACTTCTTGAATCTCCTGAGGATTTTCAGTGGCGTAAATACGGCAATTTTGCTTATTTACGGTCCCATTCAATGTGAAATGGGCTTCATCGGACATGATAATGAGTTTTCACAATTGAAATTGACTTGTTCTGTTGAATGTAAATTTCAACTATTTCAGAGCGCTCGCGTGGCGTGTATTGTTCCATGGTAAAAATCTGCTTGGACTGACGCTTCAAACGCGGTATGTCATTAAGCGATCTGACATCTCTGTCAAAAGTTATGGCGTTGCCAGATGGGTCCGTCGAATATGGACAACCCTGTACAAACTGTTCACTTCGAAGACCACGCGTGGCATGGCCAAAGTTATCGATAACTATTTATCGTTAGGTTAGGAATAACTAGAAGAATAACTTGATGAGGTTTCCTCAGCTTAATCTGCCAATTATACTGAAACTCATGTGTGCTTGTATTTGTGAATCCAAAAAAGTATAATTACACTTTTTACTTTTGGTATCGGTTTACTATTTAACGATAAGTATGAATATCTTTCCCATCCTTAGTTTATAATGCCTTACGTAAATAAACTAAAGTAACATATGCAAATATTACCGAACAAAGAGTTTTTTATTTTAAGATTGATTTTGTTGTATCAAATCAGCTCTTCATGCTGATTAAGAATATGTTTCGTTTCATTAATGGTGTCAGAAATGTTTCCTTCTATGCCTTACAAACATCAAAACAATTCTATGATACTCTCTGTAACGGTGCATAAAAGCTTAAAAATAATGATGTACTAAAATATAGCATACTCTAGGGCTGATGAATAAAATTCCAGCAAAGCACAGTGAGAGCAAACAATGCAGAATGTGGTCATAAATTATATTTTGGGTTTCGCTTCATCCATGACTTGAGACGTTTTTATGATCTGATCCATGATGCAACAATACAAGGTGGGGCATTATGAGTGTGAGGCGTACTTTTGCCAAAAGCTTACGCTTCAAAAGTACGCGAAGCACTTATCGTGAAGGTACTTTGCAGAGAACTAACACTGATGCCACCTTACCTCTCTTGTTGTTTCATTATCTGATCAGACACGGCAAGTCGTCGAAAAACTCTTTCCCTTTTCGATAGGCGAAAAGTCTAAGATGGGCTTGGATTGTGTTCTTATATTAAGATTCTGTAGCAATCCTCTAATACGGCCGGACCAAAGCTGTATCAAGGTTGCCTCGACGATTTTGTAAGCCACACTTATTTTCCTCACAATGTGCCCGACTGACGTATTTAGCAAGACGATATCAGCTCAGTACGTAAACGGTCTACCAGGCACGCTAGGTCAAGGCTCTTCTCAATTACAGAATTCGATCAATCCGAAATGGTAAAAATGGATTAGAGAGTTTTGTTGAAGCTTTTAGCCAACTGGAATTTAGAATATAAAAAACGAATCATACAATCGCCTTTTGAAAAGAGAAAAAGTTTTCAATTCCGCAAAATTTGATCAAAATTGAAAACGGGAACAGACTTGACTATCTATGAAAGTAAGAAGCTGCTGGAAAGGGGTTAGATCTTTGAATGTATGAACTTCATTATCAAACCGGGTTAAGTCTAAAGCTGCTTTTATACTTTTATGTAACAAAGGTACAAGTAAAGTATATACATATATGTACTCTTGAACAGCACTAACATCTGAGTTGATATATGCATGTTTTTCAGTGCATCCGTCCGAGTTTGTTTATTTCAAGATAACTCATTTTCTGCTTTTTATAAATAATTGCAAAATATATATAAAAACTAAAATTACTTTTCTATTACACCGAATAAGGCCCGATTTCTCAATGTCCGGTTGGTCAACTTGACAGGCAGTTTAACCGAATTTGAGTGGCTCATGAAGTATGCGGCGTAACCGGAGGAACAAACTTAAACGCTGCTCATCCACCGGTCAACTTTAACCGCGAGCTCAGGCCCGATGAAATAGTCGATAGTATTATCGATTTACAAACAGCTGGCCGTACACTTGCTTTGGTTATTTTATTATTTGCTGCAACATAAAATGTTTAGGAATAAACGAATGTTTCAACCCCACGCCATGCAAATGCAATTCGTAGAGGCAGAACATCGAATTTTAGTCAACTTTTGCGCAAATCAATGACCAGCAACAACCAATCGCATTAAAAAACAAACAAACCAAACCGAGTCAGCTGTTTACTCGTTAGTTTAGTCAAACAGTATGGTCACACTGAAGCAGCGATAGGCATTTATCGATATCAGGCGAAACTGCTGCTGAGAAAAGCAAATGACTTAACCGCTCGTCATCTTGACAAACAAATCTGACCGGTGGTTGGCTAACCGGAATCTTTGAGAAATCGGGCCTAAGTAAGGATAACTTTTTTACGATATGCCCCTACTCACATCGGTTGGCCGGAGACGTAAAATTATAAATTCGATGCAGAAAAAGATGATAAAAGATTTCTGGAATTAATATAGTGGGAGCAATATGTGGTAAAGGTCATTATAGACGTTATTTAGGACTAGAAAGGGATCGTGAAGGGTGTAATTTGACCTGCACACTTCCAAAGACAATGGACGAAAACGGCGAATTGATCTGTGTGCGTGGTACGTTAGTTCAGAAAACGTAGCCCATCTAAATAGGAAGGCAAATGGTGACCAGCTTCCCACATAAAACCACTAAGAGCATAAAGAACAAACTGCTCTTGAACCGAAACTTCTGATAGTAACTATATTGAGCTTGACCAAATGCCCGGGCAATACTCTAGCGGTCGGCGAACAAGAGACACATTAAAAAGACGGGATGTGTGCGGATCATCAAATTTCTTTGACCAACGCTTAATAAGACCCTGCAAACTTCAGAATATATTATGTTGATTTTTACACCGGGATCAGAATTTCGATTTGGAATGAAAGAATGAAGAACTTAACGAAACGACTCCTAATGATGTCGATCTAAACAAGACATAGTTCTGTCTAAAAATCTAAAACAAAAACAGCTTCTTTTTGAAACTTTTCAAATACATACAATGCTTATCTCACGGAGTTTAACCAAATTGTGCTTCTATCAATCGCATAACAACCGACCACCGACCCAGCGTGGGCATTACTTTATCTTTATGCTTTAAGATACGTGGGGATTGCAATAGCCGCTAATTGAATTAATAAGATAACAAGAAGGCAACGATATCATTCAGTAGGTGCGACCACATTCATCCATCTGTATGCCCGGGGCAGGGCATATTGCATTGCATTGACTTGGGTGGGAAGGAAATGCTCGTTGAAATTCAAAAGAATCCCACAGGCAAACATATCTGTATCAATTTTTAGAAATACTTGTTAAGAAATCGCAAGTGCAAGACGCAAGTATGTTTAATATGCGAATTGCCCCCATAATTGTCATAAGTATTTCCATAACTGTATTTATTAGGACGGTCCGTTTGAATCAATTAATATTGCGCAAGTCATAAAAAATGATCATGATCGTCCTAAGGTGCAAAGGGGCTGCACATGGATTTATACTGACTCACTCACACAAACTAAACACGTCAGTCAATTTAATGGAGGTGCCATATGGAACGCATACAGAGACAGTTAAAACTCAGCAATAAAACAAATTTATTTCGGAGCGGTACTAAAGCAAGAAAAAGCTTCGGTTTCTTTATGTAAGAGAGCTTTTGCTCTCTTGGAGACAATTCTGAAGAATATGATGTTGTGACATCGACGCTGAAATACTCTTGCTTTAAGTGATTTACATATGATGGACTTTAAAAAGGTAAATTTTCAAAAATTTGTAATACATACCGATAGTGATGATACATGTTACATGATATACAATCTGGTGCATATCGACTATCAGTATCGATTGTAGGTTTTACTATTAGAGATGGCACATACTTAAAACAGGGACCGTAATTGTTATAGCATTTTTTAGAAAAATTACAAATTAATAATTATTTTGAATTTTAACCGGAAAAATTTACTTTCAATTTAAATTTTTTAAATTTTTATTAAAATTATGAAATTTTTTATTATTTTAAATGAAAAACACAAATGAAACTCAAATAACTTTTTAACCAAATGCCTCCATAACAAACATTTTCGCATTTATGTGATCTAGGGGTCAGTATGTATGGTCGTGGACATGGAAGCATGCCAGAAGTACTTATTTCACGATTATTTCGCAGACATAAGAAGGAGAATGCATAATGACCCATAGATTATATTTATATACAAAAAATGAAAATCGGTCTTTGGGTCCGAAAGTTATTTGAATATAACTTTTGTTTTTAATTTTTTTACATACAATTTTTTTTGAATTTTTTTCAAAAATTTGTTGTTTAAAGAAATTGGAAATCGGTCTTTGGGTCTGAAAGTTATTTGAATATAATTTTTGTTTTAAATTTTTAAAAATAAATTTTTTTTTGGAATTTTTTGCTTAAAGAAATTTTAAATAGTTTTTATTTATAATTTTAAAAATATAAATGAAAAGTTTTTATTTGATAAAAATTTAAAATATAAAAATGTATTCCGATTTTAAATGTCCGGCTCAAAAAGTTGTTCCTCCCCCCTTCCATATAGGACCTATCGTTTAGAAAAATTACCCAAAAATTTAAGAAAAATAAGTCTTAATTTCTAAATTAAGGAAAATAGTTTAAGAAAAAACTGTCTAAAAACTATAAATTTTAATGAAATTAAGAAAAAAATCATCACAAATTATCTAAATCGGAAATCTGTCAAAAGAGAAATGCTACAAATTTCAGAAAATGGCATTAAAAAATACCAAAATATCCAGAATCTCAGCCAAACTGAATAGTTTCCTGCTATGGAACTTGAAAAATAGCTAAATCTGGTAAAAAAAAATTAGCTAAGTTAGCAGCACTGATACTGTATCCTCCAGAATAAGCTGTTAAATCCGCCTTCGGAAAATGTAGTTTATTTAAGTACTAAGTATTTAAGGAGCAACATATTTTCTGAAATAAAAACCAATTTTCGAACCATAATCTTCAAATTAAAAACACTATAACAAACTTAACAGCAAAGTGCATATCCCCCAAATACATATAAGCCTACAATACATAAGTACACGTCTACTAACTAACTACTTTCATACTACCTAAACAAAGAGTAACCTTTATCCGGTACAGTATCAAATTTGATGTTGAAACTTTAAGACAGTGTAAATCAAAATGCTAAAGCGAGAGAGAGAGAGTGCAAGAGAGCATTTGGGCTACGTTGACGTATGCTCTTACGTAGCGCCTGGCGAGCCTATAAAAAGCACCACCGAAATTCAAAGCTTTCGAGTTGCTTTTGAAGCGTTGACCAGTGAACTTGTTGTTGCACCAGAAAAACTTTAAATAAAATATTGTCAAAAATGGCATCATTCGTGGGCAAGAAATACAAGCTGGACAAATCCGAGAACTTCGATGAGTACATGAAGGAGTTGGGTAAGTTAATAATGTAATAATAGCTTAATATAGTGAGTTGCCGAAAACACGCCGCGGCTGGCGGCCGGCCGGCATTTTTTTTCTCTGCACAGCGCAGAGAAGTTGGTGGAAAGTGTGAAGGTGACAGAAAAGGAAGCTGAAAATCAATAAGGAGAGCGAAAAAAAACGTGGCGATGCACTTCCGTCACAAATGAGGGGGGCAATAAAATTGTAAAAAGTAATTCAAATGAAATGTATGTGTGCACTTTGGTCAACCCAAACAGCAGCAATAGAATAGTTCATAGTTGTTGTACAGTCAACCGTTCAATGTCATTATCACCACGAGGTGCTCGGTGAAAGTACGGTAAACTTTGTACTCTTTCCCCCGCGAAAATAAAGATAAATTTTATGGGCCAGAACTACTACTGGCTCGATCTTTGCCCTTGACTGCCGTCCGTCTCTACATATAGTCTAGACAATATCGTCGTCGCTGGGTTTTGAGGTGATCCGCGGTAACTTGAGTAGGCGGTGGGGTTTTATTTATCAAAAAACAATTTTGCCTGAAATTTCCTATAGGTTTTGCGGTTTCGGTTTAATGCTAGACTGGCCTCTCAATTTTCCATAACCAAACAATCGTTTTCCAAGATCTTTAAAGGTGAATAGCTCACAGGTGTGTGTCGCCGCTGTCATAAACAAAATACAAATACAAATAATTGGGCTGGCTAGGGGCGATTACGACGAATTTAGCTCTTTGTCGGCTTATCGGCTTGGAAACAGTTGGAAATTGCATGAGGTGTAGTCTAATCTATTCAAGGTTTTTGAAGCAAATTGAATGCAAAGGTATTGAGTTTTCCCACATACATATATATATTAAGTCCAGATAGTGGGAATTTATCGAGCTGTAAAACACTATAAAAGTTGACATGTCCACTCCAAAGTCTCGTACATAATTGAACATAATTGATTTGTCTGTTTGATGGACGGTGCACACACGTATGTACATACATATGCCTGCATATATGCACTGTGATAAGGCATGTATATATACATATATAAATTTATATGTACCAATTGATAACCACAGATGCTGTGTGCTGCCCGCATCGTTAACCTTGAGCACGACTTTTGACGTCTGCAGAACAACTTCTCATAATTTAGCTTTATTATCTTTAATTAAATATAATACGATTTGCTTTGTGCCGGGGTCTTCAACTAATTCAATTATGATTTATTTCGTCTTCTGCGTTTATTCACAGGCGTTGGCATGGTCCTGCGCAAAATGGGCAACAGCATCAGTCCCGTTGTGGAGGTTACCGTTGAGGGTGATACCTACACTCTGACCACCACTTCCACCTTCAAGACCTCGGCCATTAGCTTCAAGCTGGGTGAGGAGTTCGAGGAGGAGACTCTGGATGGTCGCAAGGTTCAGAGCATTATCACTCTGGACGGCAACAAGCTGATACAGGAACAGAAGGGCGACAAACCCTCGACCATTGTGCGCGAGTTCTCTGACGGCGAGCTGACCACCGTAAGTAGCTGCCGCCCCTTGGATCCCACTTCGAAAATTAATCACTTCCTCTCTCCCCCACTCATCAGACCCTCACCATTGGCAACATCAAGAGCGTGCGCACCTACAAGGCTGTCTAAGGAGCTACTTACCCAAGCTACTGCCCTAACGTCCGCTCCCATGACTGAACTATCTTTAATCATTCAACTATCAATCTGCATTAACATGACTAATCCAGTTTCCTTATATATTGTTGTTATTGATTAACAATCCAAGAACTGCACTCCTCTCTAACTCTAATGTTTAATTTATATTAAAAAGAAACTCTTACATCAAATGTATGCTAAAAAAAAAGACATGTGGAATAATCGAAAATGAATTTGAATAAATAAAAAAAGATGTGCTTCAAACGCTTGGCTTTCCTACAACAACAGATAACCAAATCCAGCAAATAATTTTTCCAGTTTCAATAAACAAACAATGATTGTTTAAATATCAAATTGCAATAGAGTTTAATTCAAACATAGCCGAAGAATTGTCAACATATACAATATATGTTTTCTTTTCATGGAAAGGGTATAACAACTTTAATAATATTAAACAAACGACTCTTTTCCAAACGTGGGATTTAAATTTTACAAATTTATATGCAATTTTAGAAGAATGTCTGTGCTTACTGGATCAGGTGCTCTTTTTTGGGACGCATTCAATCCACTTGGCATTGAGCTATCGGCTTCAACTGCAAAAACCATTTTGATTTTCCTTGAACCGGATCTAAAGGATGGGTTTTAGCAGCAATGTGTGACATGTGGCACTGTCTTGTTGTCCACCTCTTCCATTTTGGGCAATAAAATTTGTAGTCTTCGCATTCCATTCAATGTAACTTTACTCCCATCATCATCTTTCAAAACACCAAACTGAATTTTTCGAGATGCATTGGCAGTCCTCCCAATGATTCGGTAATGCAATGTTTTTTGTTCACGTGAACACAATTTTCGAATAAAAAAGTGGATAAATAAAGTGGAATTTTGATGGTAAAATTCAATAATCTGCAAGCGTTGTTCATTTATAAGTCGAATTAGGGTTAAATTATAGACAAAATGTGCCTGTTTGTCAGTAACATGTGACACGAAAACAGCTGACCTGGCAAAATCGGTGTTGCCAAAACGAAATTTGGTAAAAAATCACACTTTAGTTACGATTGTCAGCTTTCATATATAATTCTTAAAACAAGAAAGAAAGTCGGTCAAGCCCGACTATAACATACTCTGTACCAAGAAAATTTGTCTTTTGATCATAACTCGAAAACCGTTCATCCGATCTTCTTCATGACTTTGGCGGATCGATAAGTTATCCTAATAACTAAATATGTCCAGAAGAAACAAGCCATCTATCTTCAAAACTGTGGGAGATATGACGTTTTTTCTAAATTGCGGGGGCGGGAGGGGGCGTGGCCAAAATTGAAAATAAACTTGATCTGCCATAAGAATCAAATGTCCCATACATGTCAAACCTCTATCTCTTACCATCTCTGATATCTGTGCGTTCATACGGACAGACAGACGGACGGACAGACGGACATGGCTATATCGACTCGGCTGTTGATGCTGATCAAGAATATATATACTTTATGGGGTCGGAGATGCTTCCTTCTGCCTGTTACATACTTTTGCACAAACTTATAATACTCTGTGTACCTACGGTACAGAGTATAATGAAACGACTCTTCTATATGAATTCAGCTATACCATACGATGTCATCGATGATTGGTTCTTTTGCGATAGAAACAAGAGGCTCAACTCTCTGAGCAGGTTAGAAAATGGTTCAGAGCCCTGAACTTCAAATATACACAGACCTCTTACCGTTTTCGATTTCGTTCATATCATGCGGTATCGGAAATGGTAGAATACAATCAAGTTATTCGTTTCCAATAGTTTTGCCTTAGAATCCGTGGAATGACAAGTAAATGACAATTTTCTTGGCAACAGAAACGTTTTGCGGAAAGTTTTACCCTTGGAAAGATGGAAAAAAGTACCTTTAAATTGGTGTCGGGTTGTTCATGATTAAGTGAACAAAATTGAGTTGAGTGAACATGTTCTTCATAAAATGTTCATTTTTGTTCAGTCAGAGTTGTTCAGTTGTTTCTGTTCAGTCGCTCTTGTTCTGTCCGTGATACAACAAGAGAGTTACGGTGGCATCAGTGTGAGTTCTCTGCAAAGTACTTTTACGTTCAGTGCAGCGCGTACTTTTGAAACGTAAGCTTTTGGCCAAAGTACGCAACACACTGACGCTTTTAAAAGCTTTTACACAACCAGTCCTCTTAACCAGCTATTGGCGCCACCTGTCAAGTGAAAAAGCTTTTCAAAACACTGCCCATTCAAATCGGTATTAAGCTGGAGCTCTCTATTTCTTTCCCACCAAGAGGGAGAACATTGGACTCAATCAAAACTCATCATGAACGGACTTTATCTTGCACTGAGCAATTGTCTCTCTTTTTTTGAGAAGGCAAAATCTTAATGTGAGTTGAAATCTTTCGTTCTTGTTAACATTTTAAACTCAAAAAAAAATTTGAGGACTAGGTCCAGGACCAGATCCAATTCCAGGTCCAATTCCAGGTCCAATTCCAGGTCTAGGTCCGATTCCACCTGCCTTAGCTAATTAAATTAAACAAATACAAAATTTTCTGACTTTCTGGGTGTAGAGCTTAAGACTTGTTGGGTTATTGCCCACTTCTGAAGCCGCACGACTGAATGGCTAGTTATATTTTTCGGTGCTGAGCTGAATTGTGCTCATTTCAAGAACATTCGGAACATTGGTTTTCAAATTGCAAAGGGTATTATAATTTTGCCCAGAAGTTTGCAACGCATAGAAATATTCATTTCCGACCCCATAAACAATATATATTCTTGATCAGGGTGACGAGCTGAGTCGATTGAGCTATGTCCGTTCGTCTGTTTGTCTGTTTCTACGCGAACTAGTCTCTCAGTTTTGAAGCTATCGAGCTGAAATTTTGCACAGAATCTTCTTTTTGCTGCACACTACTAATATATCGGAACCGGCCGGATCGGATGACTATATCTCATAGCTCCCATAGGAACAGTCGGTCGGAAAACTAGTTTTAGTGTGAACAACTTTTTTCTTTTCAATGGAAACGTCTCCAAACTTTGTCATCGTAGGTTTTATAAGTTTTTTTATAATCCTACCAATTTTTATTAAAATCGGACAACTATATGGTATAGCTGCCATACAAAAGATTGGTCTGAAAAACAGTCTTAGTTAAAAAACTTTTTTGTTTTTAATGGTAGCATCCTGCAATTTTGTATTTGTTTGTTTCTCGTGCTTTTACATAATTCTACAAGTTTTTGTCCAAATCGGATGACTATATCAAATAGCTCCCATACGAACGATCGGTCGGAAAATGGGAAAAAGAGTATTTTTTTAAAATATTTAAGCGAGCACTTGCAAGGGTATAAAAACTTCGGCACAGACGAAGTCAGCTTGGCTTTCTCGTTATAATAAATATTCATTTCCGACGAGCTGAGTCGATTGAGCTATGTCCGTCCGTCTGTTTGTCTGTTTCTACGCAAACTAGTCTCTCAGTTTTAAAGCTATCGAGCTGAAATTTTGCACAGAGTCATCTTTTTGCTGCACACTACTAATATGTCGGAACCGGCCGGATCGGATGACTATATCTCATAGCTCCCATAGGAACAGTCGGTCGGAAAACTAGTTTTAGTGTGAACAACTTTTTTCTTTTCAATGGAAACGTCTCCAAACTTTGTAATCGTAGGTTTTATAGGTTTTTTTTATAATCCTACCAATTTTTATTAAAATCGGACAACTATATGGTATAGCTGCCATACAAAAGATTGGTCTGAAAAACAGTCTTAGTTAAAAAAACTTTTTTGTTTTTAATGGTAGCATCCTGCAATTTTGTACTTGTTTGTTTCGCGTGTTTTCACATATTTTAACAAATTTTTGGCCAATATGAAAATATTTAACCGAGCACTTGCAAGGGTATAAAAACTTTGGCACAGACGAAGTTAGCTTAGCTTTCTCGTTTTTAGATGTTTCGAGGCAGCATCCGTCGGCAAAATATGTCAAAAATTATTTTCAAAATATTTTGTTATAAATCAAATTTCAGAACAATCAAAACTTGTTTTGGTCCAACCGTTCCAAACAGGTTTTTGCTTTAAAAAGAAGCTAAATTTCCAAACTTGAGTAAATTTGAGCTAACCTATTGCATTACTTAGATGTATCCCAACTTAAGTCGATCGATAGGACCAAGAACTTTAGGGGGAGTAAAAACTTTCATGACAAATTGGGTTTTCTTTTTTATATTAAAGTGCCAGATATGTGAATGAAAAGTCCACAGGCATAATTCCCAGTCCCATATAGAATTTCCGGTTGGTTTTTCATCTACAGTTGCTCTCGTGCCTTGCTGCTGTCCCACTAATTGGCGATGGCATGTTACTTTCGCTACATGTCTGCCTCTTATGTTGTGCTTTTATATACGACGCGTTAACGTGTGTGGGTGGCCTGGCCTGGACCTGGAGCATGCGCTCTTGAACCTCACAGGCCAGGCTATTCGATGGGTTTTGTTTGTTGGCCACATTTCAGTTTACATTTGCAGCTCGCCGGCTACAACTCGTCCACGTTGTGGGGGCATCAAAATCTAATTTCTGTTTTGGGGTTCGTGTTTTTATGGCTGTTGACTGACCCATTTGGTAAATAGTAGTAGAAACAACAAAATAACATTTATGATATATTTATGATAACATTCATATCGATTCGAGCGGCCAGATAGTAGCCGGAGGTGGGATAACAAAAAACACAGCCAGCAAAGGTTTCTTTCTGCAGTCGTGTGTGCGTGCCAGGGGAATACCAAGTGTTGTGTAATCAGAGTCTACTTTGCGGCATAAGAATTTACAAAAAAAAAAAAACAAAAACAATTCTTAACTTAATGGGCAGAAGCTTTTCCAGCCGAAAAAGCTTTGCCGAACGGGTTTCTGCTGAGTAAGATCCACTTGGTGCTGCAGTTTGAGATCTTTTTTCTGCCGCGTCGTCATATTAAAAACCGCGTATCAGGTCAACGCCGTTACTTTATGCTCTCTCGTTGTGCCTCGCCTCTCTCATGTTTGGCCAAAGCGTGGAGCCCACTGGACGATCGTGTCGTCTGTTGTTTACAATTTGAATTTTTTGCTTTCTCTCTGATTGGAAATTGAAATTGGTTTTTTTTATTTTTTTCCAACGCGTTGAACAGTCGAGGTTGAGCCGCGCCGCTGTACGGGCCACAAAACAACGCGCTGTGTTGCTGACGCATTCCACAAATCATATAACTCATAAAACAGCCAAAGAAAGCTAAAAAAACAACTAAAGAATTCTAGAATTATTTCGTAAGTGAGTACAAAGATTTAAAAGTGTGACAAGTTAGTAACAAGGTCAAACAGTTTTCCGCCGTTTAAGATTGGTTAACATTTTCCATGTGATACAGTGTGTGTGTGTGTGTGAGCACTTCCAGCGGAAACTTATCACAAACTTTGTTTATGTTTGTCGATAAAACAGGCTGTAGTGTTTGCTTAATGAACATTTAATTAGAGCAAACCTACGGCTGAATTATAATTTACTACTGTTCCATCTAAATTATGGTCATGCCTGCATTATATAATCAGTCCGGAATTATATTATTATTTGTCGAGTGCAAAAAGAGCACAAAGAGAACTAAACTCAACGGGTTTTTACCTCTCCCACTCGCACTACGAAATCGGTAGACTTGGTTGCTATCACCCGATCTTAAGTAATCGCTTGAAAAAGTTTTTAAATTTGAAATGTACACACATGTTCGCCTGTTCGCCTGGCTGTGTGTGTTCCATGGTTCTGTTCTGGTGACATTTTTTGTACATTTGTTTGTTATGAACTTTGCTTTCAAGGTAAAATGCTGTGCGATAAACACGAAAATTATACGAATCGTTATAGATTAGAATAGTGCTTGCTGCAAATGGAACAATCAAAGAATTAATTACTGGGCAGCGTGAACATTGATCTTTGTTAGTGAAATGCATTCCCCCAAACCCCCCTCCCCATATGGTATCCAGCCGCACAAATTGAATCTATTTTTGGTCACCTCCCCCAAGAAAACAATACTCTAAAATTAGTTTCAAATTTGAAAGGAAAAATATCATTGATGAAATGTAGAGAAAAATTGATTTTGTTTTGAATTATTTTTGGTTATTCTGAAGTGCTGGCTGGAATTAGTGTGATTCTAATCAGTCTTGAATCGACTGGTTATGTTTGTAACGCATAGAAGGAAGCATCTCCGACCACATAAAGTATATAAATTCTTGATCAGCATGACAAGCTGAATCGATTAAGCCATGACCGTCCGTCCGTCTGTCTGTCCGCTTGAACGCACAGATCTCAGAGATGGTAAGAGATAGAGGTTTGACATGTATGGGACATATGCTTCTTATGTCTGCAGGCAGATCAAGTTTATTTTCAATTTTGGCCACGCCACCTCCCGGCCCCGCAATTTGGAAAAAACGTCATATCCCCCACAGTTTTGAAGATAGATAATTCGTTTCTTCTGGACATATTTTGTAATCGGGATAACTTATCGATCCGCCAAAGGAATGGTGAAGATCGGATAAACGGTTGTCGAGTTATGATCAAAAGACTGTTCGCTTCTGCGGCTGAGCGTATAATTTGTTGGTACAGAGTATGTTATAGTCGGGCTTGACCGACTTTTTTTCTTGTTATGCTATCACCTAGGTCAGTTTGAAAGCTGTCTTCACCAAACTTTGCTACAAGTCTTTTAGTACAAATACGCTTCACATTTGTCGGAACCGGCCGAATCGGATGACTATAGCATACAGCTGTCATAGGAACGATCGGTCGAAAAACTAGTATTAGTGAGAAAATCTTTTTTCTTTTCAATGGAAACGCCTCCAAACTTTGTATTTCTTAGTTCCACAAAGTTTGTTTAAAATCGGACATCTATATAGTATAGCTGTTATAGAAACGAAGAGTCTGAAAAGTAGTCTTTGTGAGAAAAACTTATTTGTTTTCAATGTAAATCTCCTTAATATTCGCATTTATTTACTTGAAACGCTTTCACACAATTCTACAAAGAATTGTCCGAATCGGATGACTATAGCATATAGCTGCAGTACGAATGACAGGTCGAAAAATAAGTTCTATTGAGAAAAACGTATTTGTTTAAAATGGAATCGACACCAAATTTCTTACATGATTGTTTGCTAGGCTTTTTCATGATTCCACTTAGTTTGGTCGAAATCGGACATCAATATAGTATAGTTCCCATAGAAAAGTAAGGGCCGAAAAGTTGTCTTAGTTATAAATACGTACTGCAAGGCCATACAAGGTATATCAGCAGAGTTTGGGTGCAAAAGCTAATTTTTGTTCTTTAAACACTTCTAGGCACTTTAAACGGATAGTTTATCGAAAGTTTCAGGTTAGAGGTTCTTAGGGAACTTACGTTTGGCTTACGACTTGTCAAATTTAAAATGAAGATTAAAAAATCGGTTCAATTTCATAAATAATGTTCATAATTTTTTCATATTTGGAAAGTCTTTTCAAATAATAAAACTTTAGATATACGATAACTTTCTAGATCTTCTGGAGGTAATGCAAAAAGTTTATTCAATAAAATATTGTCAGTGTGTCGCTTAGCTTCTTGATTTTTGTGAATCATTTCATAAACTTTGGAATCTAGGATCTTAATTCATAGCCTTAAGTTGCATTTGCTCAGCCTGTCGATTGGTAGAAACTTTCGCAATATCTCGACTTCAGTTCAGATTTTTTTATGAATCATTATATTGAATCGAACCGAAATCGTGGGTTTGGAACAGGTTCAGGTTCAAGAATTTCGTTACACTTTATTCGGTTTAAGGTTCGGTTCACAGGGAGCAATATGTCGGAATTCCCGGTTCGAACCAGTTACAATATAGCTTAACGATAGAGCATTCAAGGCATGGATACGTCACTAAAATGTGGATTTAGTGCTGGCCTTATTTTCCTGACATCATTCTCCAACCTTTTATAATGATAACTAACTCTTTGTTCGATATCGTTAGGATCCTCAAAATTGTATAGAATATTTTCTTTATTGTTATGAGAGATTTATTAGTCAAATTTATCGAGCTCGTTTCCATTTCCCATATCCAAACAATTCTTCAAGACAAAGTTCCATATCCAACAAAGAAATGAAGAAAATGATTTCATTTCCATCATCCATTTCATTTTGCCTTTTATTTCTTGACAATTCTTATAAATTATGACATTCGCCCAGAGAGGATTAGGTTATTTCCATTTATTACTGTATCTCTTATCGATACTTTCAGTCAAAAAATTGTCATCACTAATAATCTGTTGATTTGATTTTAAAAAGTTGTTAATTATATTAATTTGTCAAAAATATTTGTGTACGAAAGCCGTTTTACTCATGTCACGACGGTTGTTTCCCTTTTTTGGCCAAGAATTACGCTCCACAAGCGTTTGAAAGTGGCGACTCTTAGCTAAAAAAAAAAATAAGCTATTCAGCTGTTCTTGTCAACGTGGCTTTGGGAATGTCAACAAACTGATGTTTTGTCAATGGAAACCACAAAATTTTCAATCAAAGAAAATGAATGAAATGGCAGTGAACAGTGTTGAACCGGTCTAAATTATGGCGGAACCGGGTTTGAACCGGAAATATGTCTAAACGAATTTGCTGAAAATAAGACTTGTTAGAAAAAATGTAACTCTCACTTGTACGATTTCACTCCACTTCCATTTCCAGTTTCATCCAACCCACACACATCAGCATGGATCGCCAGAGTCTAGCCGCCTTCGTTAGTCCGTACAAATGCCGCCCCTGGATGACAAATACTGGAGCAGCAGCACCCAGCGGTGGTGGCAAAGGCGTGAAGGGCATCATTGCCGGTGGCATAACGGGCGGCATTGAGATCTGCATCACATATCCCACCGAATACGTGAAGACACAACTGCAACTGGACGAGAAGGGTGCGAACAAGCGCTACAATGGCATTGCGGACTGTGTGAAGAAGACGGTGCAGCAGCGTGGCTTCTTTGGTCTATATCGTGGTCTCAGTGTGCTGCTCTACGGCAGCATACCCAAGTCGGCAGCAAGGTGAGCGTCGACGTCGACTCCTTAGCTTCCGCTTGACTCAACTTTTTAATTTCCATTCCAGATTTGGAGCCTTCGAATATCTGCGTGGCCATGCCGCCGACTCCAATGGCCAGTTGAGCAATGCAGGCAAATTGCTTTGCGGTCTGGGAGCGGGCGTTTGTGAAGCCATATTGGCTGTCACCCCCATGGAGACCATCAAGGTCAAGTTCATCAACGATCAGCGCAGTGCCAATCCCAAGTTCAAGGGCTTTGCCCATGGCGTGGGACAGATTGTCAAGGCAGAGGGCATTAGTGGCGTCTACAAGGGTCTAACGGCCACGATTCTGAAGCAGGGCTCCAACCAGGCCATTCGTTTCTTTGTGCTGGAATCCTTGAAGGATTTGTACAAGGGCGATGATCACACCAAGCCAGTGCCCAAGCTGCTGGTGGGTGCCTTTGGCGCTTTGGCGGGAGCTGCTTCGGTATTCGGCAATACACCCTTGGATGTGGTCAAGACCAGAATGCAGGGTCTGGAGGCGGCCAAGTATAAGAATACGGCGGATTGTGCCATGAAGATTTTACGCAACGAAGGACCGGCCGCCTTCTACAAGGGCACCGTGCCGCGTCTGGGACGCGTGTGCCTTGATGTGGCAATAACATTCATGATCTACGACTCGTTTATGGATCTGTTCAACCGGGTGTGGAAGTAGGATCCGAGCGGAGAAGAGGCTTAGGGACTTAGTTAGCGTACATCTGTGTACTTTCCCCACCACCCCCCCCAATGTTGTGCATGTTTCTTTGACCTAATTGACCTAGTCAACTGTTGAAATAGTTGATAATACAAACAATTTATATTTTTGACCAATTCCACGAGAGCATTTTGAGCGTTACGTTTATTGCGTATCGGAAGTTATTTGCACACCAATTTGTAGAGCATTTATATTATCCCAAAAACGATATCCGAATTGTAAATAATGCATTTCGATCTGTGTAAAAATAAAAACCAGTCAAATAAGTGTAAATCGAATGACTTGCCATTTGTTTGGAACAGCAATGTTCACCCATAGACACCAGGGGCCGAGCGCAATCGGCTATTTACACGCATACGAGGCCGAGCGAATGTCGAAGTCGGGCATACAAGCTTAAGCAGCGCTCTCTCTTTGCTTGCATTCGCTGCACAGCACACAATACACTCTCTCTTGAACATCACATGCTTGGAACCATCTAGGAACAGCGTATAGCATAACGTTTTGGATGGTTATATAAAAGATGGTCTGACTTCGTCTGGAGAAAATGGAAACGACTCAAATCTTCTCCTTTAAAAGTGGAAACCCTGTAAGGAAACGATTGAATGGTAACAACTATAAAAGTGGTCCATCAAAAATTGAAATATAATGGAAATATGAACCGATTTAAGAAGTAATGAACCAAGGTTCGGACTAAACACTTAGGAACCAAATCTGCATACCTTAGCAGTAGGGTTGCCGAATATTTCCAAAATATATATATCGGTATATCGTAAAAAACATCGATAATAGCGATAATTTAAAAAAAAAAACCATTTCCTTAGAAAAATTGGTATATTCAGGTAATGTACATAGATATAATTTGATAAGTTTTAAGAACTGCGTCCTAACTGGGCTTAGAATCTAGGAATCAAAGCTCTAAAAAACTAAAAAAATAGGGCGACAAGCCTCAGTAACTTTGAAGAAGGCTCGTACCGGGGCTTCGGACCCGTGGGAAAGTCAAAGGTTTAGTTCTCAGATCTGTTTCTTGACTTATCAAACCTAAGGCTTTCGTTCGAAGCTTGGTTTACGGAATAGAGATAAAAACGAGAAAGCTAAGCTAACTTCGTCTGTGCCGAAGTTTTTATACCCTTGCAAGTGCTTGCTTAAATATTTTCAAAAAATACTCTTTTTCACATTTTCCGACCAATCGTTTGTATGGGAGCTAAATGATATAGTCATCTGATTTAGCCAAAAATTTGTAAAATTAAGTGAAAGCATGTGAAACAAACGAAAACAAAATTGCAGGATGCTACCATTAAAAACAAAAAAGTTGTTCGAACTATGACCATGACAGACCTATATTTCGTATGGCAGCTATATCATACAGTTGTCCGATTTTAATAAAACTTTCTAGAATTATAAAAAAATATAGAAAACCTACGATTACAAAGTTCGGAGACGTTTCCATTGAAAAGAAAAAAGTTTTTCCCACTAAGACTAGTTTTCCGACCGATTGTTCCTATGGGAGCTATGAGATATAGTCATCCGATCCGGTCGGTTCCGACACATTAGTAGTGTGCAGCAAAAAGAAGACTCTGTGCAAAATATCAGCCCGATAGCTTTAAAACTGAGAGACTAGTATGGGTAGAAACAGACAGACGGACGGACAAAACTCAATCGTCAATCTGATCAAGAATATGTATAGTTTATGGGGTCGGAAATGAATATTTCTATGCGTGGCAAACTTCTGGGCAAAATTATAATACCCTTTGCAAGGGTATAACAATAAAACATAATTTTGATTACAAGGAAGCGTCCAGCTAAAAAAGCTATTATAAACCAGGGATGCAAAACACTCGAAAATAAGTACTGGTTTGGTTCAGTTGTTCACACAGTTTCTAAATCGACGGTTCGGTTCATTACTTGGTTTTTAGAGATAACTGAACCGCGTTTTCACTTCGGTTCAGTGGTTCACAAAGGCACATGATGAAATATTATGATTTTTGTAGTAATGTGACTTTGCGCACACTTTGAATATCTTTAAAATCCTTAAAATAATGTCCAAAGTTTATTAAGTCGGATTTCCAAGATTCGTCTATAAGAGGAGGAGTGCCTAGAGGAGTGCCCTTCGAAAAGAGAGAGTGTCCGCTAGAAAAGAATAAGTACCATGCATCTTACCTACCCCATTTATCATATTATGAGAAAAACTCTTCTGTCCAAGATTGAATTTAGGTAAGGAATCACCACAAAAAATGAAAAATATTGTTAACAAGAGGAAAAAAAACTGATTGACGACAGGTATATGAGGAGTTTGGCGGGGTAGCTAAATATAATATTTAGAGGCTCGAACGAAATGCTTAAAAATTATATTAGGGAAACGATTCAAATTCCCAAAAAAAAAACAAGAAAGAAAGTCGGTCAAGCCCGACTATAACATACTCTGTACCAAAAAAATGTATCTTTTGATCATAACTCGAAAACTGTTCATCCGATCTTCTTCATTCCTTTGGCGGATCGATAAGTTATCTTAATTACTAAATATGTCCAGAAGAAACAAACCATCTATCTTCAAAACTGTGGGAGATATGACGTTTTTTCTAAATTGCGGGGGCGGGAGGGGGCGTGGCCAAAATTGAAAATAAACTTGATCTGCCTGCAGACATAAGAAGCATATGTCCCATACATGTCAAACCTCTATCTCTTACCATCTCTGAGATCTGTGCGTTCATACGGACAGACGGACGGACGGACAGACGGACATGGCTATATCGACTTGGCTGTTGATGCTGATCAAGAATATATATACTTTATGGGGTCGGAGATGCTTCCTTCTGGCTGTTACATACTTTTGCACAAACTTATAATACTCTATGTACCTTTGGTACAGAGTATAATGATTGGCAACCAAAGTCAAGGTTTTTTGAAATTATTTTGCTAGGGTTAAGGTTTGGTTTCCGACTTCCCAAGCGGTTCGCCTCCGAACCAGGTTTCAGCCCTGATAAAAATAATTCTTAAGTCATAAATAAGTAACCCGTAATCTGATTAACTTAAAAAGTAATACTCCAAGTTTAGTTTGAAACGTTAGCCAGAGTTTTAAAAAAAAATATTTTACTTTATTGAGTACAATAAAATATTCATCGACGGATCGCGAATTATGAACATAAAATATTAATTCATAGGAGGAAGAGGAAGTGCACGGGAAAGACGACAGTGTATTAGGCCCTTCCTTAGGGGACACCACTTAAAAAAAAAACGCCCTTCTGTGGCTTACGTGGAGTAGGCCTAATGGGGAAAACACGTTAAAAAAAAGCCCTTCTCGGGCTTACGTGGAGTAGGCCTCATGGGGCGTGGAAAAGAGTTCAAAGTAGATCAAATAGGTGTCAAGATTTCCTCACTTTCGCATTGAAATTCAAGCAAATGTAATATTTTTAATATATTTATTTGAAAAAACAAACAGAAATCGAAAAGCATATGTGATCAAGCATGTATTTGTATGGGCAAAAATTACAACTTTAAAATTCGTTTGAAAAGAAACCATGGATGACCCCCGCGTTTTTTCTGCATGAAAATTCTTCATAATTCGCGATCTATCGATGGGAATTTTTTTGGAATTTTCTGAGAGTAGGCCGCTATACTAGACAATTACCAAAACCCAGCAGTCAAATGGATCTTCTTCCAGGTTCTTTGGGTTTTCCGGGGGCTCATCTGTAAACAATCAAATTTCTTAACTCTCTGATATTTTGGTTGACACTGGCACTGAGAGAATGTCGTAAAAAATACCAAATCCACTCGGGGCGAATTTCATAATTTTTAAGAAATGATACAAAATGAAAGGAAATGAAAATAGAGAAACATATGGCAGAAATGAAATAATTTCCTTCATTTCTTGTCATATCAAGAAATGATGTTTCATTTCTTTAGTGGAAATAGGCTATAAGATCTTAGTCTGAACACTTACAATATATATATTTAGCTCAACCAAATCGGTTCAGTGTTTTGACTTAACTTTCCGCCCTCATAACTCCACTCCAATAGCGCCTATCAGACTAAAAATTTAGGAGAGTTAGCTTCTCATTGATGTTTATCACATATTTAAATTTGGTGCTGGATAAGTGAGGAGGCAGTTTTTGTACTGTTCGATGATTAAACTGTCCCTAAAAGCCCATCTTTACCTTGGTATATCAACAGTTTTGAATTTGGGAGAAATAACCGAAAGTACTTCAGAATCGTTCTGATCCTGGAGCTTTTTGTTTAGTCAACTCTAATCCCATTTCTCAAGCAATCTTCTTGTATTCTTACACGTATTATACTTTTGATTAAAGTACTTATTAATTCCTGGCTAAGAACCTTTCGGATCGAACCTTCTGCAGAATTGTATTTCATCTTTAGACCAGAAAAATGAATTCAATTTGTTCGTTCTTGAATTGATATCGTCTTCAATTTGGTATTTAAGAGCATAGATCAATTAGGAATCCAGAATTGTTATGCTTACCGAACTATTGACATCGAGATTTCTGGACTCAAGTATGAAAATCTAAAACATTCTCTTTCTTTCTTTTAGAAGGTACTCTATGAAATTTTGTTATGCCAAGGTCCCAACAAGCTATAAGGTCATAAATTTTCAATGCAAAGCTCCACACAAGGAGGAGGTAGTTCTTTAAGCGTCATAGGACTTCAAAATAGATTGAGATTTTTGGGGACAGTAGCCCCTTTTTTGCCTCTTGTTAAGGGGCTCAGAAGGAAAAGCTGACAATATCCAGGTTGAGTGTCGAGCTTGAAAAGCCAACACTTCGACACTCTTTCATCCACAAGTGGCATGTGACGTGACACTTATTTACACTTAATTTGATGTATATATATTTCGTATTGTATATTTAATATTCTATAGCATATAAAATTTGCTTGCACCATTGGAATTGGGTTTAAGGCTAGAGAAACTAATTATGTAACTAAGTCTTAGCGTACCACATGCAGTGGTATCGACGCATTCTTGCTGCACACAATTCTGCCCAGCGTCTCATCCAGCGGCGCTGTCAACTCTTGCCAAATGCACTTGCCTATTAGCGCAATTTCCTCGAGTGGCGGACGGAATGCAACCAGTAGATTCAAGCAAATGCCATCGCTTTGCTCTTGTCCAGACGTGGCATGCTCCACACCCAGCAGGCCGTGTGGCCGATGCTGTGGCAATTCGGCACCAAAAATCTCAATCATAAATTTGCGCAGGGTGGAGTGCAGGCTGCGATTGGGATGCAGCTCGACAGTGGGAAAATGATGGGCATTCTTCTCACTGATGAGTATATTCATGGAGTTGGTGGCCCGCTTACGTACGACGGCCAGCACGCGCAAGTAGTTGCGTTTGTGTGGGTAGCGCACGGGCAGGATGTTGCCATGCCACATGGGTGAGGGTGTTTGTGTTTTCTGTTGCTGATGGTAAGCCCGTCCGGTTTCGATGATATTGAGTATATCATTGGCACGTAGAGGCACATCTTGGGCATTACGCACCCAGCGTGCCTGTATGGACTCGGTATCTGCATCGGCGGGGGTCTTAAGGCGACCGCCTGTTATACGTCCCGTCAACACAAATCGAAACCAAGAACCACCAGCAGATTCTACGGCCAGCAAAGTGCTCAGCTCGGCATTCAGTCCAGTTTCTTCGAAAACTTCACGGGCAGCGGCCTCAGTGATGGATTCACCGCTTTCCATGCGACCAGCGGGCAAATACCATTTACCTGGTTAATGCGAACGATTAAGAAGAGAATCGACAACATGGCCAGGCGTATGCCCCTCTCACCTGCACAGCTCTGTTTGGCCTCCTCAATCATCAAGATCTCATCGTGTTCATTAATCAGCACACAGGCCACAATGTAGGTGACTGTCTGGCCAAGTATGGGCAAGAAATCGGAGGCCGATGATGGCTGCACCCCCTGAGCCTCGGCCGTGGCATTCTGCTCTTTCAGCGAGAAGTCGCACAGCTCAGTGGTTATATCGCCCAAATCATTGCCGTCCAATAGGCGACGCACTTTCTCCTCAATGTTGGGCATCCTTCCTGCTGCTGCAAATGTGAGAAAGTTGCGTTGAGTTGGCAAAAAGTTAAAGCTTTTTGATATACCACATTCTCCACGTACGTTTGACACTAAAATTCCGTTGCGTCTTCTGGCGGGGCTATAAAATGACTCAATTCGTTAAACATGCTCAGCTTAATCTATGCATATCACAATTTATGCAAATTCCGGCAATTCTTGGGCTTAGCGCGAGAAACAGCAACGAACTCCAGCGTGGACAAGATGTGACTGCTGCGGCCCGAAAGCATTCGCCTCGCAGGTGCTTGGCTCGGTTCGGGCTAACACGACAATGGCAGCAGCTTACGAATTTGGCCTCTATTTTTCTATTGATATCGAAATAGATGTCAAACCAGCCACGACAGGTTTTTGTATTATTTGATTTGTTGTTGTTGCCGCTGCTCCGCTCTGCTCTCTGCAGCTGTTGCTGGGAGAAAGTGCATTGGAATTTGTGCTCTGTTTTGATTTCTGCTGTTCTTGTAATTGGCCGCTGAACAGAACTAGCTAGCGACTTGTGCATTAGCTGTCGGCTTTGTACAGCTAATGATAATTATTGCTTTTTCTAAGCTTCTGTCTGGTTTAAATGTAATTAGCGCTTTGGGAAATGTTTGTTGTGGTTCTTATGCAAATTCACTAGCGATGGCAGTTTTTTTCGACAATTGCCGAGAGAAGCTATCGATATGGTATCGATGGTGTGCGTGAGAGTTAACAACCACCTCACAAGTGATCTATCTGGTCACACCACGATTAGTCAAGGACTATCAAGCAAATAGATAAAACATTCCGTTTGAATAATATTTTGAATGCCAGGAATTTACTGGCTTTCTTTTGATTTAGTTTGTAAATTTATTTTAAGCTATTATATTAGCATTTGAGTGTCAGAGCTAAGGCGTTTTGATCTTTTTTAATAACACTAGCCAACATAAATAATTACAGTAAATATTCCATTTCTGGTTGTCCCTGTTTAAAAGTAGTTTGGGATGTTCAACTCGGAAATCGATTTCAAAAACATTTTTATAAGAACTTTCGAGCTATACTCAACACATCAGGCACTCGTGATTATTCTCTAAGTGAATCAAAACAAAACTAATATAAGTTAGAATTACCCAAGGCAAGAAAATAAGACTTTTTGCAGTACATTAAAGGGTTGGTCGAACCTGTTTTCAGAAATGATTCATTTTTATACTCTGTACCGTAGGTACATAGAGTATTATAAGTTTGTGCAAAAGTATGTAACATCCAGAAGGAAGCATCTCCGACCCCATAAAGTATATATATTCTTGATCAGCATCAACAGCCGAGTCGATATAGCCATGTCCGTCTGTCCGTCTGTCTGTCCGTATGAACGCACAGATCTCAGAGATGGTAAGAGATAGAGGTTTGACGTGTATGGGACATATGCTTCTTATGTCTGCAGGCAGATCAAGTTTATTTTCAATTTTGGCCACGCCCCCTCCCGCCCCCGCAATTGAAAAAAAAGGCATATCTCCCACAGTTTTGAAGATAGATGGCTTGTTCCTTCTGGACATATTTAGTTATTAGAATAACTTATCGATCTGCCAAAGGAATGAAGAAGATCGGATGAACGGTTTTCGAGTTATGATCAAAAGACAAATTTTCTTGGTACAGAGTATGTTATAGTCGGGCTTGACCGACTTTCTTTCTTGTTTGTTTTTTAAGTTTTTAAAAGTATTTTTTTTTAACAATTTAATGGAAAACCTTTACTATTTGATATAATGGTAAAGCAATATTCCTAAGCTTTAAAACAAACTATTCTCAACAATTTTCTTATCGAAGATATACCCCGTTGAATTCCTGTTTTCAAAAGTATAGAAGCTAAAATTGGCGAGAGATTGAGCATGATATAGAATTCTTATAAAAACATTCCACAACATCCATTGTAATTCTATGGGGGTTATAAAATATGATCATTTTTAAAACATGTACTCAAAATAATGCATCTTTCCTTAAAAAATCGAAAAAAATAGTTGGATGGTTAAAATTACGGCTAAGCAATAGTAGGTATTCCTAAAAAATGATGGAGGTTTTGGCTTGGAAGCTTGGAAACCTAGTTATAAAAATTTAAGGGTCGCTTAAAATCGAAATCAAAATCGATAGCGAATCACTTTCAGGAATTCCACTGGCACTTTACGTTAAAATCAAAGAGCCAACATAAACGAAAACGTTTCCCATGAAACGAACTTATTAATATCAATTCAATTAAGTTAAAGTTACCAAAACTTGTACCACTTGGACGTGGTATTGTTTCATTTGTGGTCTTACTTCATTTTTTCTTTTGGGCCCTATTTTATTGGGGACTGATTTCCTTCATTTAACGGCAGTATATAATAGCGCTCATCTCTATAGCTAGGCACGACAAGTGCTTCAGCCCCATCACTAATTCAAGCGCAACTGGTCACACTGCCGTTGTGTGTTGGCGCTCTTGCTCATTTGAATTTTCAAACTTGACACCCACATTAACAACGCTCGCTAATGCGTTGTGGTAAATTGAAATGCCAATAACAATCATTCACTTTCAATTTAAATTTAGCTGACAACCAAACAGCAAATGGGTGTCGCTTGATAGATGCATGCAATTTGAGTGGGGGAGAGTAATTGTGTACACTCTGTGTTCTAGCCAAGCCAACGTGGGGCACACAGGAAGCGCCTTCTCTGATTGCCAGCAATAAAATTTGAATGCGGAAATTTCATTGTTTACCCAAATCGATCATCATTAAAAGCGTTGCCAGTTGCAAGTGCCAATTGCGTCGCCTGCGGGGTGTGGGTGTGTGTGTGGGTGGTTAGTAGGAGTAGGTAATTCAATTTTGAGCCAAGGCTTGATTTGCCATTTAGGCTTTACGGTGAATGTTTGTGTGTCCTTGGTTGGGGCATGTAACCGCATTTCGCATAAGACTTTTGTCATTACATTGTTAATTTGTTTTAGTTGTTTTTTAATTTCCTTGGAGACCCGCAACCTCGCACATGCGTGAGTCTGTGTCTGTGTCTGTCTTTGACTGTGCGTGTGTGTGTGCGCTAATGTACTGCGAGTGGAAGTGGATCTCTCTGGTAATAACGGCTAAAGTAAAATGCTGATAAAGTGGTGAATGTTTTGGAATACGTTGCGTATGTGTGATGCTGCGATGACAAGCAAAATGCGAACACAAAACGTTCATTTCCCACATGAACCATTATTCGTGGAAAACCCGTAAATTTCCGAAAACGAACATAGCAACAACATCAGGCCAAGGAGCTGCTAAACATGAGAATAATGTTTAAAATGTTTATTATGTGTGCAAGTGACGCGAGCTTCTGCTGCTGCCGCCGCCGCTGCTGCTGCTGCTGCTGCTGCTACTCTTCTGCCTTGCCGCACAAGTACACACGCCTCCTTACGCACGAACATACATACATACATGCCACTGCACACATGTCCGCTAACGTCTGTGTGTGTGTGTCGATTTTCATTTGCCGGCAGCCATGTCGACATCGGAAGCGAAACAAGTAGTCGAAATAACCCGCAATAAGCTTTTGTCACGATTAACAAGGCTTACGCAAATGTGCGTTGGTGTCTGTGAGCATAATTACGGTACGTATGCGTGTGCGTGTGTGTGTGCGTGTGCCTCTGCCATATTTTAGATTAATGATGGCGTCGCCTCGTATTAGGCAAATGAAGAAATCGACATCGACATGCGGTTGAGCCATGCCCAAGCCTCAATTCATCCTCATCCTTTTGCGGTTTTCACACCACTTCCGTAACAAATTTGCCACAAACAATAAGTGCATATCATTATGCTGGTTTAAGTGGGAACTCGACTCCTACCCCATACCCCCTCCCCCCACCCCCACCCGCGACCATCTATGGCAACTTATTACGCGCACACCTGACCCCAAAACTCACCGCATTTACATATGTACATATACGTACAGTGGGAAGCAAAAGTAAGTGCCTGATCGCATCTTTGCACTTTTTAGCAAATTGCAGTTAAAAGTCAATTTTAATGACTTCTTTTATGGGATTCTGCATAGTTTCCACAAATTTTTGCAATCATTTTTTTATGATTTCGTTGCCATTAAAGTGCACTCTTAGTTTTAAATTTATTTAATTCCAGCCAGTGTTTTTGTAAGTATGCTATGAATTTTATAAGCAAAGTTTCACTGAAGCCCTTGAAGTCAGAACTCAGACTCCTTGCACTTTATTGTAACAAAAACACAGTAGGACAAAATCAAACTTTTGGAAAAAACCCGGGATGAAACTTTTAAATTCTGAAAAAAGGGTCTTCTGTACACATCACTTCATACTCAGTTTACAGCACACACTCAGCAACACACATTCGCCTAAAACTCAAGGAATCCATTATGGAATAAATTAATGAGGAATAACAACGTGCTACCGAGCGTCAAGTACTGTGCTACGCCTCACAGGTATGGGGAATCTTTCGATATGAAGATGTGAAAAAGTTACTGAGATTTTTCATCAAGAAAATCTTCCAGCTGCCACGAAACACCCCAAATTATGCTATTCACATTGAGACTAGACTATCGGAGCTATACAGCTACACCTTGGGCACGCACTTTTCGTACTTGAGGCAGCTGATGGATAAACCAGCATCAAGGCTGGTAAATAAAACTGCAAATCTGCTATTAGCAAGAGGAGCCCAATGTTTTTATGAATGGCGACTACTGGCCGCCGAGTATAACGTTCCTCTTGACCTCCAAAACCACCGATCTTGGACTGAAGCGCATAACAAAATACTGGAGCGAATAGCCGGAGGTACTCGTGGGAAATGCATCGAACAGGCCCGAAGGAGCACGAGTAGGGTGTTGTACAAGCAGCATGATTTTACATTATGCGAAAAGAACTACTTCAACGGTCGCTATAATCTAAAAGTAATCTCGCAAATATTTCGCGTTCGCTTTGATCTGATGGCACTGAATTTCAAGCCATATAGAGATGGAACCCTAAATAACGCTGTGCAATATGCACGAAAAAGAGGACGCCTTCCATTTCTTGGCCAAGTGTCCAATCCTGGCAGAAATACGATTTGTATATTGGCAGCAAACTTCTCTGAACACAGCAGAAGTAATTGAAATTTTAAAAGGACGGAACTGGACCTTACTGGTAAATTATATCTTCGAAGCGCTGAAATACCGACAGCATATTATATTAGAATTTCCATAGTCCCTTAAGATCCAGAAACTAAAATGAATCCTTTGTATGTAAATATGACTGACGGCAAACTACGGCCAATGTCAACATATGGTCTGAAAATAAATCTACACTCAGGGAAAAATAGCATGGTAAAACCTAACACAATCATATTTGATCTTACTATGCCCCTTTTGTATTTAAATGAACTAAAAACCACATTGAATTGACTAAAAGCATATTAATTCGGCGAATTTTAGTTTCCCCTTTTATATTCCCTATGCAGGGATTTCCAACTTGAGAATTACAAGCAGCTATATTTTTGAAAAATGCCAGAAAGATATTTATGAATAACTGTGGGCTATTCAATATGAGTAGTATTTTAGCCGTCGATCAGCCAGCACACGCGATGGCACAACTAGTTGAGACGGCATTCCAATCGAGTTCAAGTCCAGAGGTCCCGAGTTCGAGTCCCACACAGAGTAAGTTGAAACTTTTAAGAAATTAATACAATTCGCAGTTTTTCAGAACCAAATCTTAAAGAATTCTACTTCTGGACATTATCTCCTCCTCCTCCTCCCATTACAAAGAAATTTGAGTTAAGGTTTTAATTAAAAAAAAAAACTTTTTAACTATTTCCATGTTAAATTTAACTATTGCCAATATTAAATTTGAAGTGTGCCCTCTTTATATATACGAATTCCATATTTAACGCTAAATCAATGGTGAAAATATTCAAGTCCAAGTGTAAATATTTAAATATAAGTGTATTTTTCCCTGAGTGTACTACTACTACTACTACTCAGTTTATCAACTGTGCCCAAGGTTCGCGTACTATGGGTACTTTTGTACAGGCAACACAAAGCGACAACAATTCTAACTTAATTGTTAATGGTGCAAGAAAAAAAATCTACAAAATTCAGCAAAACATATACTGGGTCATTGGGAAGGTAATATCAAAAATTTGCTTTGATTGGACAATTCTTTAAGGTACCTACAGAATATCTCTTGAATATCTCTTAAACCGCCAGGCAGATTTTTACTAAAAACTAAATTTATGTTGGCATAATGGGCTATTGCTATCCCTAAGAGATTGGTATTCGTCAGTCAAAAAACCGCTAGAAAGAGTATCATTTTCAGATTCATTCAGGAACCACTCCATATATGTCATAAACTTAATCGAGATATAGTCCAAACTGCACTTCGGTTTCAACAACTAAGCCTTGGTTGACGGACTAAGTACAGGGTTGTCCATATTCGACGGACCCATCTGGCAACGCCATAACTTTTGACAGAGATGTCAGATCGCTTAATGACATACCGCGTTTGAAGCGTCAGTCCAAGCAGATTTTTACCATGGAACAATACACGCCACGCGAGCGCTCTGAAATAGTTGAAATTTACATTCAACAGAACAAGTCAATTGTGAAAACTCAACGTGCTTTTAAAAAATTAAAATTTCACATTGAATGGGACCGTAAATAAGCAAAATTGCCGTATTTACGCCACTGAAAATCCTCAGGAGATTCAAGAAGTGCCTTTTCATGACGAAAAAGTCACAGTTTGGTGCGGCGTTAGTGCGAAAACGGTCATTGGGCCGTTTTTCTTCCAAAATGAAAATGGCCATGCTGTTACCATCAACCAGGAGCGTTATCGCGACATGATGACCAATTTTGTGATGCCAATTATTCGTCGAAAGCGTATGAGGCAGTTCTGGTTTCAACAAGACGGCGCTCCACCGCACACAAGTCGCATAACAATCGATTTTCTGAAGAAATTGTTTCCGGGCCGTTTAATGTCGAAAAGTGGTGATTTGGACTGGCCACCGCGTTCGCCCGATTTGACGCCGCCTGACTTCTTCTTGTGGGGATATTTGAAGTCAAAGGTTTACGTTAACAAGCCAAGGACCGTAGAAGAGCTCAAGGACAACATTCGTGAAGAAATAGCCGCTATTCCGGCCGAAATGTTGGCGAAAACGATGGAAAATGCTGCAAAAAGGGCACAATACGCCATCAACGCCAGAGGCGGCCATTCGAGAGATATCATATTCAAAAATTGATGTAAACAAATCTACTTGGAACAAATTAAATGATTAAGATTGCCAACCGCCAAATTTTTATTTTTTTCTTTGATTTTTTTAAAAAAAAACATGGGTCCGTCGAATATGGGCAACCCTGTATATTTTTATAACAACTTCACCAAAATTGTGCTATAAAACTTATAAGTACACTCAGAGAAAAAATAGAGAATTTCATACTTGGATCAAGAATTTTCGAGATTAATAGTTCGATAAGAGTGAAAATTATCGATCCAAGAGCGAAATACTTGATCCAAGTATGAATTTTTGATCACGGTTTTCTTGATCCAAGAGTTTAAATACTTGATCTAAGTACGAATCATTCTCATATCAATCAGAATTGTTATTGAATCAAGTGCTAAACATACTCAAGTTCAAGATTGGTGATTCTTGAATCAAGAGAATACAGCATTGTCAAAAACCGAGAAAGTTCTTTTTAGTTTCAAGAGCTCATCAGATTCACGAGTAAGATCGTGTACTCTTAAATCAAGAGCTTCACAGATTCCAATTTAAAATCAATTGTTTTTTTTCATTGTGTTAAAATTTATTTCATCGAAAATTCATTGTTAAACCGTGAAGCAAGTTTAAGTCGGCTCGAGGAAAACACAACACCTCAAAGCAGCATCTGTCTTTGTCTGCCAACTGCCAGTCAAACAGGGGTCTCTCCATGCCAGTAATGGCATAACTGGTTGGGAATTCCAAAGCAAAATGAGTGCAAAAATAGCTTCCCCACAAAATCGTCTCACATGAAATACAAAACTGTATGAGCAGACTCAACGCTATTCTCTAAAATGGGCTTAGAGAGTCTCAGTTTCTTTAGCTCACTCCCCTCGCCTAAAAGCACCAAGGTGAGAACGAATTTAGCTCGATTTAAAGACCGAAATTCTTGAAAATTCGTTCTACGTTTTTCTGGGTGTATAACTATAATACAAAAACTTGTTTATACATTGTCTTCAATGGACAAATCGCGATGTTCTAAGATGAACTAATGTATTTAAATGATGTTATCCGTTTTTCTGCTGGTAATAAAGATATTTACTTATTAGATTAATAGCATAATTTTTGGTCAATGTTGCTGTTAGTCCATTTTTAGTACAACAATTTTCATAGTCAGCGCTCCAGTGCTTCGTTAGTAAATCTGAAAAGCAGTTCGGTCTATGTTTTAGTGCAGTAAATGGACTATAAAGCGTGGTTCGTGGGTGAATCTTTAAATGGTACGCGAACCTAGGGTACAGTTGATAACCTGAGTATGAGGTGAGCCTTCTTACAGATATCCCTTCTACCAGAATTTAATCTACAATTTCTTCTTATTGTTTTCAACAATTTTTACTACGATTCTCCCACGAAATCAGCAAAGTCTGGCTAAAATTGCATACTTTTAGGCCGAACTCAGATGAAAAATGTCAAGGAGTAAAACATTTCAAACGTTTCAGTAGAATAATAAAGGATAATTTCTATGCTGTTTAACTTTTAGACACCATACGCTTGACTTTCACCTGTGGCAAAGCCAAGAATGCTCAGTAAGGTTTGCCATTTCATCATGAAAAAGCTAACAAACGCAGAGAGCTTGCAAATCATTGCATTTTATTATCAAAATTCAGGCCATTCTTCAACCGCTTCAACCCTTGATCTTTACACCTTTCTTGTCCAGCCTATTCTTGAGTGTGGATCATGTGTGTGGTCTCCGCAATATTCAATCCATCAAGATAGAATTGAATCTGTGCAAAAGCAATTCTAATTGTTTGCTCTTCGTGTCTTGAACTGGAATCCTGAGGTCTGTTTACCATCTTACTCTAGTAGACTTCTTTTTATTAATCTTCCCTCTTTACTTAACCGTAGAGACATGCTTGATGTTATCTTTATACATAGACTAATTAATGGGGAAATCGACTCATCTGGGTTGGTTTACCAAATTAATCTGAATTTTCTTAGTAGATCGTCCCTTTACTTTGTCCCCATATCTCTGAACCACTAACTATGCTTTGCATGATTCGTTTAGAATCCTCTGTGCTGATTACAATAAATTCTTCTATTTTAACCAGGGCTACAAACCTAAAAACTTTTTTGGAGCTCCGGCTCGCTGGTTCGAACCAAAATTTACAAATGGTTAAGGTTCGTATATTTGAGGTTCGTGGTATTTGGTAAAAGGATTTGGTTCGAACCTTGTGTCAAGTTTATACAAATTCATATAGAAATCAAACTTGAAACAACACAAATCGTTTGGTGATTGTGTCGAAAGTGACTTGCAGAACACATGGGATATAATATAAAATAAATATATATACAAAATATATAATTTACTGTTAAGGTCTGTATCCAGCAACCTGGAATTGGTATTTCGTATCAATTTTTTATATAAATGGAAACACCAAAGTGTTTCTATTTATATAAAGCATTGTGAAGTAATACAAACTTGCGAGTGCTAGCTAACCTTAAAGTAGAATTCCATTTCGAAGAATACTTATGAAAAATATTACCTTTTTCATTTAAAGCTCAAAGTTTGTGCCTCATTTAAAATGCTTTAGAATCCAGGTTCTTAAAATCAGGTGCTGTTATTGATGGGGATTTTAAAGGTAGTTTTGAAGGTTTCTTTTGCAGAATATCTTGACGATTGTAAATCTCAGTCGCTTAAAATCGCTCAGATAACAGGAGACTGCGCTTGGCAGTAGACAAAATTATTGCATATTAGCTTGAACCGAAATATTTTGTTTGGAACAGGTTCAGGTTCAGATTTTATACCTTGAGAGGTTCGGTTCACACCCAAATGAAAACCGGAATTCCGGGTTCGATTCGGTTCGGTTCAAAACCGGTTTGCAGCCCTGATTTTAACATATTTAGCTCGTAGTTGGAATTATATTATAGTTTTCTTTCCGGTTTTCGAGTTACGAGTCGGGCGGATGGTGGGCTGCTATTTTGCCTGGGGTTCGCGCATAACAAGCTTCGGCTTGGTGTCGCTCGAACTGCGTATTGTACGTCAGCGTCCATCTAAAATTCCAATATATTCTTCATTAGTGCATTTTTTCCCCTGAGATACACTCAGGTAAAAATCGCATACTTAAACCACAAACCATTTTGTATTCAAATTAAATAGAAACCACTTTTCCAAATTTCAGTTACCTCTTTAATATTCACAATGCCAGGAATTTGAACTTGAGAATTACAAGCGCTGGTATTTTAGAAAATCATCACATTTCCATCAACAGATTTATGCCACGCCTGCTCACTCCTCCGCAATTTAGAAAAAAGGCATAGTTCCTCCATAGTTTATAGATAGAAGCTTCGTTTCTTCTAAACACATTTTGAAATTAGAACTTCTTATCGACACATTATAGAATAGGTAAAAAACGGTTAAGCTGTAGTCAAGTTATGAGCAAAAGAAAGTTCAAGTTTCGTTAGTGCAGAATATATTTTACAGAGTTGCTTGACCGACTCTCTTTTTTGGGGACACTAGTTTTGACTTGAGGGTGTTAACTTCATTTCAATTTGTATTTACTTTATTGTATTTGATTTGAGACATGCACTTACTTTTGCTTCCCACTGTGCATATAAGTACATACATAAGTAAGTATTCGCGAAGCACCGGCAGAGTGTGCATGCAAGTGGGTACATAAATCTTTGTTTAAAGACACATGCACAATGTAAGTTAAATTGGCAATAACGTGTTTTTTTGTACACACACACACACACACACACACACACACACTCGCATACACATAACGGTAACGGAACCTTGTTTGCAAGGAAGTAACAACCTGTTTTCACCCCATGTACTGGGTTTCGCTTTTATGTGCGCTCAGCTCGCCTTGGCTAGAAGTCTCCGTGTATTGCGAGGGCCTCGGTTTTGGGGTTCCCGGTTGCCGTTGCCTGTTATGCTTTAATTATGCCCTTGTCAAAAGGTGGGTCTGGGCACAGGCACGGTCATCATTTCTGCTTCAGCTCCTGCTGCTGCTGCTGGCACAGACTTCGGCTGCTTTTTGTGTTGCTGCGCATACAAATATGAAATTGTATTCACGAAGGTTGTCCCATAAAATTCGGGAATATAAATAAACGAAAATCTGCCCAGTCATCAATACAAAATAATAAAAAAGGGTTATTCAGCCTGAAACTGAATTCTTATATAAATTTATAAGAATTGATTTCGGCAATTTTCTACCAGAAAGTCCCACACAAATCGTTGAAAAGCAACTGGTGAAGTACAATAAAGTATCTGAACATAAGCAGAAAGACTGATTCGCGTTAGAGTTGGGCAGACGCATTCAAATTGACAGAAATTTTGCCAAAAAATGTCACATCTGGCTGTCACATCTGTCTCAGTGTCTGTCAGTGGTGTGTCGAGGTCTTGGCTGTGAAAAAATTTAGACAAGATGTCTGTCGCGTCTGTGACTGAAATTAAGTGGCATGCATGAAATTCAAATATAGCAAATTAAAAGGAAGCATACAATTCTAAAATTAAGTTTGGCGGATGGAAAAAGGAAGACAATGCTAAATGAATAAAGGTGGAAAGAAGGAACGTAGCAAGCTGGATGAAAAGAAATGAAAAAGAAAGGTGCAGAGTGGAATGTGGAGGGAATGTATTGCCAAGGCGCACGCATCCGAAATGAAAAAACTTACACAGAGACAACAAACCCATTCAGGAAATAAGTAAAAGGCTTGCTTGAAAATTTTTGAGCACAATTTAACTCATCCCAACCAACACACATAAAAGTATAAGTAGCCATTAAGATGTGCAGCTACAAAAGCGTGCGATGGCGCAATGCGATAACATGCCATCGCATTTGCTGTGTGTTGGGTGTCTCGTTGAAGTTGTTGTACTGCATCCTTGTATCATCTGTTCTCCGTATAAGGAACAGCTGTAAATTAATATATTATAGATACAGCGCAATTCTAAAGAAATCCGCTGTGATCTAATCTGATAAATAGCCTAGATTTTCACCAACCAAGTAAAAACCGGGTTTTGAATCCAGGAATTCCTGCCTTGATCCCGTAAGCTCGAAATCATCACTTTAGGGAAACACCCAGAATTGATATGACATTTGGATACCCAGTTTGTATAGCCTTACAGCACGTTTTTTAATTAATTTGACTGAAAACAAACAAGTTTTTCTCACTAAAACTACATTTCAGACTCTACTTTTCTATGACAGCTATACCATATAGATGACCGATTTCGGCCAAACTTAGTGGAATCATGGGAAAGCATAGCAAACTAAGAGATACAAAGTTTGGAGGCGTTTTCTTTATAAACAAAAAAGTTTTTCTCACTAAAAGTAGTTTCTCGACCGATCATTCATATGGCAGATATAACCTATAGTCAACCGATTTTGACAAAACTTTGAAAAAATTGTGTACAAGCTTATAAAATAAATATATGCTAATTAGAAAGCGGCTTACATTGAAACAAAAAAGTTTTTCTTACTAAGACTATTTTTCTAACCTTACTTTTCTATGGCAGCTACGTCCGATTTCTACCAAATTTGGCAGAATTATGAAAAAGCATTGAAAACTAGTAAATACGGAGTTTGAAGACGTTTGCATTAAAAACAAAAAAGTATTTCTCACTAGAACTAGTTTTTCGACCCATCGTTCCTATGGCAGCTATATGTTTTAGTCGTCCGATTTGGCCGGTTACGACAAATGTGCAGCGTATTGGTACCAGAAGACTTCGTGCAAAGTTTGGTAGCGATTGCTTTAAAACTGACGAAGGAGATAGCATAGAAATAGACCCTCAGACGGACATGGCTATATCGACTCAGCTCGTCATGCTGATCAAGAATATATATACTTTATGAGGTCAGGGCATAAAAATGATTTCATCCTAATGTTGATCGCGGCTGCGCCTCAAATGGTTCATTCTTTGGGTCCAATTTTGGCATACCCTCTCCAACATATCGGCTGATATGTTCCGAATAAATTCTTCAATATTGGCTTCCAGTGCATCAACTGTTGTGAACTTGTCGCTTTAGGCAGGAGCCTTAACATAGAATCACAAAAAGTAGTCTAAAGTCGTTATTTTGCACGATCTAGTCGGCCAATTGACCGGCCCCAAGCGTGAAGTAAACTGTTTACCGAACTAAGCTCTTAACTGGGCTATTGTTTCGCGAGCTGTGTAGCATGTGGCACCGTAATGTTGAAACCACACTTCAGCCAAGTCCAGCTCTTTAATTTTGGGCAAAAAAAAAAGGTCGTAATGTTCGCACGGTAGCACTTTCCATTAACAGTAACCTTCCTGGGCCACTGACACATAAACCACACCAAACAGTCAATTTTTTCGGGATGCATTGGCAGTTCTTGCAATGCTTCGGGCTGCTCGTCACACCAAATACGAGAATATTGTATTTTCACGTATCCATTCCATCAGAAATGAGCCTGGCCGCTGAACACACTTTTCCGACAAAAAAGTGTAGTAGTTTAGGGTACTTTAAGGTTAGTCTATTCACAGTCACTCTGGCTGTGCGGTACTTTAATCTACTTTAGTTAATTATTACATTGTCATATCTATACGTTGGTTATTCTTTGATTTATCGATATACATTCTAGCCATACTTTGGTATCGATAAGTTCTAGGATTGCCAATAAACCCAAGCCGACTCAGTCCTAAACGAGCATCGAACGAAAGTGAAAGCGTGTGTTTTGTGTGTTGCCCCAAAGGTCATTTGTCTCCCACAAAAGTGGAGTTTTGATGATAGAACTCAATGATCTGTAAGCGCTTTTCGTTTGTGGGTCGATACATGATTAAATTATAGATCCTACTGAACTTGTTTGACAGTCAGAAAACAGACGAGCTTCCAAAAAACAGTGTTGCTAAAAAATCATCCTTTGAGAAGAGGATTTTGGTTCATACACGTCGAACCTCTTTCACTTACCATCTCTGGGTTTTGTATGTTTATAGGGACTGACAGAAAGACAGACAGATTGTCCGTCGGCTATATTGATTCGGCTGTTGATGCTGATCAAGAATAGATATGTTAAATGTGCTCGGGGAAGCTTTCTTTGCACTGGGTACTAATGTACCCTTTCTGGATTAAGAGGTGATGTATTTCATCTGTCTGTTTTTATGCTATCTTAATTAAACTCTGCATGTAGTCTTGTGTTCTTCTAACAATGCGATGCACATGGGTTGGAATCGTGCGGATCGGATGACTTTAGCATATATCGGTCATAGAAACGATCGGTCGAAAAACTACTTTTAGTGAGAAAAACTTTTTTTGTTTTCAATTAGATTGCTATGCTTTTCCATGATTTCATGTAGTTTGTCGCCCCCGCAATAAAAAATGTGGAATATCTCCTACAATTTGTAAGCTATCGAGCTCAGATTTGGCCAATATGTACAATCTCACAAATTGTCATAAAGATCGGATAATAAATGGCAGAGTTAAAAAAACGTTGCATACTTATCTGAGCTGCATGAGGTTATTAAACACTAATTGCCTTGAGTAACGGGTGTTTCGAAGTCGGGCAGGGCCGACTTTAACTTACGCTCTCGTTTAGAGATGAAACTGTTGCCAAAATTAAGTTGAAAAGAAAGATTGTGCTTAAAAACTATTGTTTCAATCAGCTATTGAAGGTGGCAGGTATTTTCGCACACCTCAGTTTTCGCCAGTCGAACAATCTACTGATTCTCGGCCAAAAATTTGTTTTGTCTTGAACCTGTTTTTGCTGCCGGTTGTCAGTTGGCCGTGTCAGTTGTCCAAGTTCGTGCTAAGAATTCCGGGCAATGAACAAACTCGGAGATTTGGATCTTGATTTGCATAGAGAAATGAATCAAGCAACCCACTTAAATGTTATACAAACTCATACTGGTGGCCAGCGCATTCCACAATCTTATCTCTCACAAAGCACGAGCTTATCTCATTAAATGCCAGGAGACGCCATTGAATCATTTTACAAATGGCTGAGTACATGTCGCATATGAATGCAGGGGAGTGTGGGGCAAGCCAGGCCTATATACTTGTACATCTAGGCGGGCACTTGAGCCGCACACACACACACACACACACACACCAGCGCAATTGCTGACAAATGAGATAATTTACACGCTGAAATGAAGCCCATAAAGGCTCATTTAAAATTCAGCGGCGTCTGGGGCATAATTTTTTTCCTTTCCCAGCTTTGGCTTTTGCTTTCGCTGGCTGGCTGGCTTTGCTTCCCTCTTTATTTTTTTGTGTTTAATGGTTCTCTGCCATGACATACGTGGCTGGAAATGAAAAGGGAATGGAGGGGAAGGGAGGGGAACCAAAGCCGGAGCCAGCAAATGGCTCGGGGCACGACAGAAAATCTTTATTAGCATACGGCATAAAAATTTATTAAAGATGAACGCGTGCGGGCAAATGAAAAGCGCTTGCCCCGGATTCGAGTGTAGGAATTACATTGTTTTCCATAGTAGTTTCCTTTTCCGGTTCTGTTTTCATTGGGTAAATCGATTTCGAGATTTTTTGATTAAGCCAGATAGAGCCGGCGGGGGGACCGTAGTTGTGTTGGGGGTTCGGTTTTATTTTTGTCATTTGTTTGAGGCGGTTTTTATGATGTTCAACTTAATTTTATACAAATGACCTAAGGTCATATCACCATTTATATCCGTCAATCCCTTTTTGGTATAAGTTTTATATTTGCCTGTTTGCGTTCCCTCTTCTTCGGCTACGTTCTTCTCTGTTGCTTTTTAAGGGCATTTTTATGTTCGCTGGAAGCGGCAACTAACGGGCAAGCTGGCCCTAAAAGCCTTTAGCCAAATATCTTCAAGAGACAGGCACACATACACGCATACATAAGTGTATGGCCACGTAAGTATGTATGTCTATGCTTATGTAAATACTAAAACGCAAACGTTTGTTTGTACAGGGACAAAACGGGAGTTCGGGGTGGCAATATAAAAAGCCAAGCTGAGCCACTTGCGAAAATGAAAGGCAAATGTCGACTGGGCGACAGACAGATGGCAAAGCCATATCCCATGGTAAGTATACTAAGTAGAGAAAAAAAGAAAGCAAATGTGTTTCCTGGTTATTCTTGGGGCTTTTAATACAACCAAACGGACCAGCAATTGAGTTATATTTGATGCATATCAGATGCTCAAGCGTTCACGTCCAAAAACTTAACCGAACCAACACACACACACACAGAGGAGCATTGAACCAAACGGAGACACAAGTCGCTCATGTATGTAAATGCCCCCCCGGGGCGAATGGGCGGCAGGCGAGTGCAGTGGTCAGTTTTCCACACACACACACACACTCACATAGATATCCAAAACGGATGAAGAAAAGTAATTAATTATTGTGTTTGTCTCTACATTTAAACATTCATATGTATAAATATTGTCGTATGCAATTTTCTTTGTTTTTTGTTCGGTTTTTGTTCTTGTTGTGTATTCACATAAATCATCGTTTAAGCGGAAAAGGCAATGCAAAAGTTTAACTGACCATGTGACACATAAGTATGTCGAAGCATATCCTCATGTGGACCAACAAAAAAAGGCAGAAATAAAGAGCAAAAATAAAAATATATAAAATAAAACAAAAGTTTGAAAAAGTTTCTCCAAGAAATTATACCATGAATAATTTGGGTTTTGCAAATATGGATGAGTGGGGGGGCCTTTTTCTCTAAGAAAACCAGCGGAAAATGAAGTTGCTTTTGGATTTGGACAGGTAACAGTTAAATTCGTGCTTGTCAGTTGGACACACATTTCACAAGAAGAAGCCATTAAAAAATTAAGGAGGGCTTATAATATTCTTAAATTCGATTAACTTAAATTCAGTAAAAAACATTCTTGACTCTAAAAACCACAATTTGTATAATTGCATCTATTGCTACGTTTATAAACACCAAATAATTTGTATAATTTCAAAGTATGCTAACTTTATTTCC
>JAWNNO010004054.1:0-20528 GCA_035044985.1 Lordiphosa fenestrarum
TGCATGTATTTGTCATCAAAAAGTCAAATAAAAACACATGCAAGTTGAAAGTAATAGCGTTCAAGCTTACCTATTTCGATTCCGCATGATTTGATCGAAGTCGAAGAGGGAAAGAGATAAAACACTCATTGTGTCCTCTTAAAATGGATTTTATAGTGACAACTTAAAAGGGTAGATGCACTCAGAAGCATAAAAAAGGTCTATTTTAAAAAATTTATTTTTTACAGTAATTAAGTTTTTTTTTACAAAATAAATTATACAGAGTTTTTATGCAATGCTTTAACTTAACATTTATGTTAAAACAAAACAAAAAAAAATATATATTATTTATTAAAATATCGCCATTGGTTGGAGTCTCTCCCGCGAGTAGTGCTTCGCGGTAGGCTTGTTGATAATATATCAAAATATCAATATATCGATATTTTTTACAAAAAAATAAATATTTATATCGAAATATTTTTTTTCCTGATATATCGCATATCGATATTATTTGGAAATATATTTTTTGATATTGTGGTTGGTCACACTACACTTAGAAATCTTAAAAAGAGAAGATGAGCGCGGCAAGGAGCTTTTACACAAACATAAACTCACATAATGCCACCTGCAGCCTTTGTGCAAAAGTAATTAAGTCAAGTGGCAACACCACTAATCTCCTGTCACATTTGAGGAACAGTATCTGGCGCAAGCGTATTCAACATGTGTTAAGGTACGAAAAAATGTAATGCCAGAGAGTCTTGAGAATTTTCCCAGCAATTTTTTGACAGTGTGTGTGTGTGCGCGTCACTAACCCAGTCGGACTTTGCGTCATGTGTTGAGAAAAATCAGTACACCCGGTGGCATGATATTTCACGTAAATAGTCTCTACATGACTTTTTTTGCATCATATTAGCCCTTAACATATCATGAAAAACTCGCACGTTATTTTCTCAGGTATTTGTTAGGCTAAAAGTCTTAAATTTCATTGGAAACCATGAAAAACTCAGGGGTTCGTCAGCGAATGTCTCATGTCCTCCCACCTACGATATACAAAGTAAGTACATCTGGAGTACTAAGAAAGTAAGAACCCGAAGGCTGATGACGTCATCTAGCGGAAACGGTTAAACCCCAAGGCTCAGGTTTTGTCATGCCTTATTACGTGAAATAAGCATTAGAAAGTACCTGGAAGCCTTTTTATTCTTATGTATGTGTATTGTGTGTACTTTCCGCGAATTTCGTGCTTTGTAAATAATTTTGGAGGTAAAATCATGTTACCAATATATGTCATTTATCTAGAAAATTGAACTTTTTATTGTTTAAAAAATGAAATGAAGTCTTTTAAGTTTTTTCTTGTATTCTTACTTAAACTATTCAACCTTAAGATCTCTGTTCTTTAATGGAAAAAAGTTTATTGTTTTATTTTTAGTTAATAAAAAGCTCAATATAATTATAATGCATTTAAAGTTAATGTTATTTTGGGGGCTTAAGATTTTTATACTGAAATATAAAAATATCAAAAATATCAGATATATAAATATTGAAGATAAATATTGCAAAAACCTGATGATATTTTAAAAAAATGATAATCATCGATATGATATTTTTTACATATTTTCACAACCCTACTTCGCGGTGACCATCACAGCAGCCTTCTGGATCATCGTAATTCAAAAAACAAAGCTGGAACCTTTAGTTTAATAATAAATTTAGGCTTTAATCGAAGCATTGAAAATTCACAAAATGGTGGCGTTTGAAACTTTGGAATCTGATTTTCGATAAAAAGTTAAAAGTTAATTGTTTCAAAAATATAGTAATTGTCAACAAAAATCAATATCCTTCGATTAAAGACTAGTTCTTAATGCCAATCCACCGAATGGTTTTCGAGTTATATTGGTCACCGAATGAAAAAAGACAGTTTTGAATGCGTTTAAAGTTTTTTTAAAGTAGATCTTGTTTAATTTTGGCGTTCAGTATCTAATTGAATGGAAAAAGTTAAATTTTGCATAATTTTATCTGTTGTATCCGAATACCACATTTTTTTGCTGATAGTTTGAACACTTAATTGTTTATAGCTAATTGTTTAAATAATTTCTTTTGAAAAATTTCATTTTTTAAATTCATTTTTTATTTTCGTATATTTAAGAATTTTAAAATCAAAAAGTTATATACAAATTTTGGTTAAGTTCAATATTCACCGAGTTATTAGACTTTGGAAAATTTTTGCTACAAAATTTTTCCATCTCGTCACAATCGAGAGGTTTAATGTTGCTTTAGTAATTACTAAATATCTTTGAAACTATTCAATGGATTGACTTGAAATTTTTAACATTATTTAAAACATAAATTTTTAACAATTTTAAGTGCATCTACCCCCAAAATTTACATAAATATTTGAAGTCGATTTGCGCGGACTAAGAATTCATTTTCGAACCATGATTTCTTGGTGAAAATTTTTTAGAATTGTCCTTAGTTTACGTTGCTATGCGCTTTGTGCGCAAAAAAGTCGACCCTCCCTTAGTAAATATTATATATATATTTCCTACAATTTAGGCACGTTTTTTGGCAACCTTACAAAGACCAATATTAGTCATCGTAAAACAAAATAGTAAATGAATTTAAACGACTTTTGTTAATTTCTTAAATTTTGTTCCTACCATTAGCATCAAATTCTCAGGCGTGGAACTTTTTTCGATTTTGATATGATTCTCAAGAACCATATCAATTTCTCTCACTCCATTTATTCCATTTATTTGCCAGCTCTTCAAAGTATCCAGCACTGGGAACGAAATTAGTAGTATTGAGTACCTAGCATCCAGTTTATACTAATATGTAGAGAGTACTCAGTATCGAGTTTTTGTTGGCGGGCATTGCATTTCCAGTACTTAGTGCTTAGAGCTTACCCCTAAGCTTCTAGGATAAAGTTCCAAGTTTCCAATACCTTGTATTGAGTTCTTAGTGCTTAGTACTTTGTAGAGAGTACTGAGTTTCGAGTACTTAGTATTTCAAGTATTTAAGTGAGAGTCGGAGTACATCTTAAGTGTTTTGTTTCACATTAATGCCTCGTAAGTGTGAGAAATACTCACAGTCTTTTTATACCCTTGCAAAGGGTATTATAATTTTGCCCAGAAGTTTGCAACGCATAGAAATATTCATTTCCGACCCCATAAACTATATATATTCTTGATCAGGGTGACGAGCTGAGTCGATTGAGCTTTGTCCGTCCGTCTGTCTGTCTGTCTGTCTGTCTGTTTCTACGCGAACTAGTCTCTCAGTTGTAAAGCTATCGAGCTGAAATTTTGCACAGAGTCTTCTTTTTGCTGCACACTACTAATATGTCGGAACCGATCGGATCGAATGACTATATCTCATAACTCCCATAGGAACAATCGGTCGGAAAACTAGTTTTAGTGAAAAAAACTTTTTTCTTTTCAATGGAAACGTCTCTTTCATAACTCTACCAAGTTTTATCAAAATCGGACAACTATCTGGTATAGCTGCCATACAAAAGATTGGTCTGAAAAACAGTCTTTGTTAGAAAAACTTTTTTGTTTTTAATGGTAGCATTCCGCAATTTTGTAATTGTTTGTTTTACATGCTTTCACCCAATTCTAGAAATTTTTGGCCAAATCGGATGACCATATCATATAGCTCCCATACGAACGGTCGGTCGGAAAATGAGAAAAAGCGAGCACTTGCAAGGGTATTAAAACTTCGGCACAGACGAAGTTAGCTTAGCTTTCTCGTTAAAATCCTTTTTTGGATATTAAAATATACATTTAAAGTTAAACGGATCTTAGATTGTCATCCAACGGAGCTGAAAATTATCCAAAGTATCTTAAAATCTTAAGATCTTCGGATATTAAAAAAAATATCCATTCCAAATGGATCTTTTTGGAAATTTTTTTTTTTCAATAGTGCGTAGAGAGTACTTATTGGTGGCGAGTATTGAATTTGAAGTACTTTGTATTGAGAACTTAGTTCTAAGTTTCGAGTATTGAATACTGAGTACTTTAAGTACTTTGTAGCAGGTACTTACCATCGACTTTCAAGTACTGAAGTGAAAATCGTTTCACTCTAGCGTCTCGTAAGTGTGTGAATTACTTATACAATTTTTTGTAGCCTGTTCTGAACCGATCCTCGATGAACTAGAGCATAAACTGAACTTTGTATACTTTGTACAGGGTGCGCCATATAAAGTGTCGGTATGGCAACATTGAATAACTTTGACATTTACCAACCGATTGCTTTTGTTAGACATGTTTTGGAAACATCAATCTAGTACAATTTTGACCATGGAACGCTTCACACCAAAACAACGTGCCGAAATAGTGACGCTGTTCATCGAAAATAATCGTTCAATTGTGCTAACAAATTTTGATGACCGATGAGGCCCATTTCACGCTTTCTGGTGGTGTTAATAAGCAAAATTGTCGCATCCATGAAATACCTTTACACGTCCCTGGACGCCTGGTACCAAAAAGAGGCGATATTGACTGGCCACCCAGATCTCCAGATTTGACCGTCCCAGACTTCTTTTTGTGGGGCTATTTAAAAAGCAAGGTTTACGCCAGCGATCCACAGACCATTGAAGAGCTTAAGGCCAACATTCGGGCCGAAATCGCCACTTTATCGACTGAGACGCTCGAAAAAGTGATGGAAAATGCCGCAAAAAGGGCACATTTTGTTGTGGCCAATAAAGGCCGCCACTTGATTGATGTTGTGTTCAAAAAGTAGTCGAAATAAATTGTACAGGACCAAATTAAAGGAACAAGATCAACATATAGTAATCGGTTGTTTGTTTTTATATTTATTCAGTGTTGCCATACCGACACTTTATATGGCGCACCCCCTGAAAGTGAAATCGTTGGATTTAAACAATCATATATTAACATTTATTTGAAATTCTTTAGTCTTAGGCGTTTCTCAGTACTATGAACCGAAAAAATATAAGTTTATCAAAAGTATTAAATGAAAAATGGCAAACTCAAAAGATTTTCGTTGTAGTTCTTACAAAAATCAATTTCTTAGCATTCTATGAATTTAATCCTTATGTTTTATACCTTTGAGTACTGATGCCGGTCCGCAATAAGCGCATTCCCGAACAAAATACTGAGGGATGATGAAACTCCCGATCGATTGAACCAAACTAATTGTTTACTAATCGACCTGGTTTATTTTATGGATAATTTTCAGAAACTTCCATGTTCCCATTACTTATTTCTTTTGTATCTCTTTACCAATCTACAGATAGTTGATCGCTGATTGTTTTAATAGAGTTTTAGTGCGTCTTTAGTTTAGGTAAAATTACGAAAGAATTCTACATTCTTGCAATTTTTAAGTCCTGATTTTATAAGAATTTGATAATATGTAGCTTGATGTTGCGACAGCATTGAAAGTTTGCCGGGAGGCCCCCAAAAAACTATTGTACAAACAACCACTGCTGTCCAAATGTACAAAAATCTTTGTGAAACTATGTTGATTAATAAATTATAATGAATCTTTCTTCTTCTAAATACAAAATGGAACGCTTAAGCCCTAAATAAGTATGGCCAGGCCCGTAGAGAGGAATTACGGGCCCGGGGGGAAAAAAATTCGCGGGCCCCCATTTAATAAGAAATATTTTTCAACATAACTAATATCATGTTGAGTTTTGTTAATGTTTAGATACATATTTAATGTATATATACAGATGAGCAATAGGTATTCTGTTTCAATACAAAGGCATGGAAAAAGGATTAATTTTCAAGCTTTCGTCTATATCGCGGTTAGTTGTTCTCCAATGAAATTCGCTTTTCGCGCTTTCGCAAAGGCAAAGAATTCGATTATTACGCTGACATCCAACTGCCTTGCTAACTCGGACTCCAAACTTAACATCGCCAGACCAATTAGACGCCTTTGTTTAGAACAAGATCTGTGGAAGTTTTTGACTCGCGATAAAACACTGAAAGAGCGTTCTCCACTAGCGACACTGACAGGGAGAGTACAAAAAATTCTTAAAGAAACGCAGACATTTGGAAAAAGATTCTGAAGGTTTCTTGAGTACAGTGCGTTAAGCAATCCAAATGGAGAAAGGTTCTTTTCAAAACAAGAAAGAAAGTCGGTCAAGCCCGACTATAACATACTCTGTACCAAGAAAATTTGTCTTTTGATCATAACTCGAAAACCGTTCATCCGATCTTCTTCATTCCTTTGGCGGATCGATAAGTTATCCTAATAACTAAATATGTCCAGAAGGAACAAGCCATCTATCTTCAAAACTGTGGGAGATATGACGTTTTTTCTAAATTGCGGGGGCGGGAGGGGGCGTGGCCAAAATTTAAAATAAACTTGATCTGCCTGCAGACATAAGAAGCATATGTCCCATACACGTCAAACCTCTATCTCTTACCATCTCTGAGATCTGTGCGTTCATACGGACAGACAGACGGACAGACGGACGGACGGACAGACGGACAGACGGACAGACGGACATGGCTATATCGACTCGGCTGTTGATGCTGATCAAAAATATATATACTTTATGGGGTCGGACGATGCTTCCTTCTGCCTGTTACATACTTTTGCACAAACTTATAATACTCTATGTACCTTCGGTACAGAGTATAATTATCTACATATATATGTTTGAGGAGGACGATTTCATCTTTCAACTCTTCGGAAACATCAGCTTCGTACTTCTTCGTAAATTCTCCGGCAGACGTCTGGAGAGTATCTTCATCCAACGTGGTGAATTTCCATAAAAAAGAAAACACTTGATTCAAATATTTTACTGCTTTGTATCTTTTCGTCATTCCTGCAATTACCGAATCGATGATGCAGAGGAAAGTGCTGGTCTTAAATTTTTCTTCTTCAGAAATGATGTCGATTTCTGGACTTGCGTCTTCATCATCCAAAAATACTGTTGCGAATGGTTGGCTAAGTTTCAGGAATGTTGCATCCTCTTGCGACAAGTTTACATTCACTCAGAATGAGACCCCATCGATTTCGTATAAACTGCAAATCTGAAAGGAGAGCATTCAGATTGTCAATTTTAACGTCTATTGTAGTTTCTCTTGTTCTCTTTTTTTTCTTTCTCTTTAAGTTTTCACCAAAATCCGGGCCCCCCTCAGACGTCCGGGCCCGGGGGGAAATACCCCGGTCCCACCACAGAATATAAATACATATACTGTGCCACTGTCATGAACATATTCCCGAAATGCTCACCCATGTGCGTCTTTTGCCTAAAATCCAAATTGTTCTTAATTATTGTGGCAATGTCAACTTCAACTGCAAATTGCCCTCAATCAAATCAAAATGATATTAATACTACACTGTAAATACATTGTTTATATGTATGCATAATGTCAATCATCAAACACAATTCTCCATCTTCAACCAATATAAATATGTATATAAGCACATGAATATATATAAGTACAAACGGTTGGCAAATCAAATCGATAAAGAACAGGTTTTCTTTCTTGCGTTTGCGTAGGCCCCCAAAAGTCGCCATCGCATTAATCATGGGCAACATTTGCCATGCAATTAAGCAAATGAAGCCTGCATTTAAGTGCGGACAATGTCGATGGCGATGACGATGAAGAGAACGGGAACGGGGATCGGGAACGGGGAACGGGAAAGGCCGGTGGGAAACTTGACGAAATCGAAATCATTAGGCTAATGCGGTTAGCTTGAATGCCGATAAGTGAGTGGCCCATTGGCGACGCTTAATGCGCATTTAATACCCCTTTTGTCAATTGGAAATTCCAACAAAGAACACGATTGAAATGCCAACTTGTAATTGCAAAAATACAAATCAATTCGACTCGACTGGCCAACGAAAATATCAAAGTAGATAGCCCAAAAAATTAAATTATAAATATCACAGAAAAAATTTGTTTGGTTGACAAAACTGTGAAACATGCACAAGTTGCAAATATGTGCAAATATTGCGCATACGCCGCATGGCCCCACCGGATGCAATGAAACTGAAACAAATGAACAATGCCAAACTCACGAATTTCAGATACACTTCCACCTTTGGACGCGGACGCGCACACGCCCATCATGTGACGGCCACATGATTTATTTCGTCAATTTATGCCAAAAGTGTAAAACGATTTTCTGCCGTGCCAAATGAAATATTATGACGTGGACTATCATTTACATGTGTTTTACAGCCCGTTGGGTGTGGGCGTGGCATTGCGTTTAGGTATGCGACACTCGTACTCAGTGCTCACTCACTCTCAGTTGGCATTTGCAATTTTGCAAAAGGGAAATTACATTTAAATTGAATTGTAAACCGAATTTAAACGTGAATTTCTGTGTGTGTATCCATGTTGATGGCAGCCACTGCAATTTGTGTGCTGTTAGGCAACGGGTGCTAATGGAATGCAGGCTTTTCCATGGGTTACTTTTGAACATAATTTGATTATGCGGGGAAATTGGGAAGTTGCTTATCAACTCTGATGAGGGCTCGTGTGTGTGGCCAAATTGTTTAGAAATGCACAGTTCGTTGTTGATTGGCACGAATATTGCGGGAAAGGTCACAGTGGGCTGTCGAAATTATTTAGAATACCAACTAAGCCCAGAAATTGTCCATCAGACATGTTCCACAAACTGCCAACCAACCAAATTGTTAAACATCAAAGCTAACTGATTGATGAGCTAATTAGCTGCTGCTGCTGATTATAAATATTGTGAGTCACAATAATGCAAGAGTTCACGGATTTACAACCAAATTGTTGGCAAAAATTGGCATTTAGAATTTGCAAAATAAGTTCAATGATAAACCGAGAAAGTCCCAATTGATAATGCTTAGATGTTAAAAAGTCTACCCTGAAACAAAGGCGACAAGTTGATTACTGTGAAAAATGGGACTACTTTATTGAATATCGGTTATATATTTTGATAATTCCTTTGTAATTAAATAGAAACCTATTATAAGCGAGCTTAGCTGGCTCGAGAATGCAAATAACTTATTCATTGTCCGCTGAAAAAATAGAGGAAAGCTAACTTCTTCTCAGCCGAAGTTTGTATACCCTTACAACTAATTTCAAGGAAATTGCCACTGAAAACAAACCAGTTTTCCACACTAAGACTACTTTTCTGACTTTTTTTTTGTATGACAGCTATACTATATAGATGTCCGACTTCGACTAAACTTAGTGGAATCATGGGAAAGTATGGCAAACTAGGAAATACAAAGTTTGCAGCCGTTTTCTTCGAAAACAAAAAAGGTTTTTCTCACTGAAACTAGTTTCTCTACCGATCATTCCTATGGCAGCTATAACCTATAGTCATCCGATTTTGACAAAGCTGTGAAGAATTGTGTAAAAGCTTATAAAATAAATACAGGCCAATTTTAAAGAGGTTTACATTGAAAACAAAAAAGTTTTTCTTACTAAGACTATTTTTCTAACCTTACTTTTCTATGGCAGCTATACTATATAGATTTTGGCAGAATCATGGAGAAACATTGAAAACAATTTGGAGACGTTTGCAATGAAAATAGAAAAGGTTTTGTCACCAGAACTAGTCTTTCGACCGATCGTTCCTATGGCAGCTATATGTTATAGTCATTTTTGACGCTTTAATTAAGGAAAAACGAAATGTGGCATATATGCATCAGATCTGCTTGGAACGAAAATTAAACTTATTATAGTTAGGGTATTTATTGAACATAAACAGTTTCTTTGGGATGATTTAAGCACATTTAACCGAGCTTTTTAGTTTTGCCATTATCAGCCATGCTCCGGCATTCACTTATTTTTACGAATTGCGATTTCAGCAAATTCGCACGATTTCAGTTTAGAGCGCTCCGAAATTCGCAAGTTTTCGTTATCGATAATGTTCCACTCCCAACTTGTTTTGCGTCATTTCACGTAACAAAACAGCTGATGAGCGCCACTACTCATGCTATCGATAGTTATATATCGATATATAACATGGCCAAATCGAAAATTGTTGTTCTTGTGAGCAGTTTCCCATCTCGCTCAATTTTGTGTATCTCTATTAAATAAATTGTTTGAAATATTGCATCAATTCGAATTGAGTGGATGAGTCCGTAAGACAAATCTAAAAAGATTAAAGAACTGAATAAAAATAGTTCCGTGGGCTGTCCGTTTGTGCATCAACCTATATTTTGCACTTACTTTTCATTTCACGGACTCAGATGTCGCCGGTTTAAAAACGCCAAAACTTTGCGATTTGCGAGTGTCGGAGCACCAACTTTTACGATTTGATGATCAAATCGCAAAGTTTTTGCGAAAGCGAAAATGGGAGCATGGCTGTACATATATCTTAATTTATATGAAAATTTGTAAAACTATTTTTTTTTATTGAAGCATAATGCTACTTTGAAGAATCCTGTACAACTTGTGTACTTGCATCCTTTTATCTGTCCAAAGTGGCCAATGTACAACCTCATCCTGGAGTACCATTTGATTTGGCACACGGCGTGTTGGACCTCTCTGCTTCTTCTGCTTCATTTTCATTTTCCAGAACAGAGCTTCGTTTTCCCAGCTTTGATTTAGTGTCAACTTTTGGTAACACTTCTGGGATATGAAGACGAAAGTCAGATGATGCTAAAACCTTACTATATAATCCATTTGCCTTGTGTGCTCGTTTGTAGAAAAGCCAAGCATAACTGACTGTCAAGTTCAGTAGATGATAAAACATTCTAGTAACTTGCCACCGTCTGCTTCTTTATGCAATTTTATATCTGCCTTATGCAGTCGATCAGATCAACACCTCCCATTTGGAAAAAGATTAATAAAATTGTATGGGCTCCGAAGGCTCCATAAGTTCGGGAAGTAAGACAGTACTTGCCAGTAACTGCAGTTGTTTCTCATTCATATTCAAGCTACGTTTCTCCATGGCAAATGTCTTTTTAGGTCGCTATTGCTTAAATCACTGGGTTATTCAGCTCGATCTTCGATATCTTCGTCATCTGTGGTATCAAGATGTTCTTCATCTGGATAAAAATCGCTTTGGTCATCAGCAAAAAGTCGAGTTCATCCTAGCGATTTGCGAAGTCGTTGGTCCCTTTTTCTGAAATTTTCTCTGACTAAAAAGTGTCGTTGCCTCTATATTTGTTGTGCCCATAGAAGAATATAAATCACAAATGACAAACCCAAAACAATACCGACACGTACACATAAAAACTAAGCACAAACAGATGTATGTTGCAGATTTACATCAAAATATCGACTGCACAATTTAACTCCCTTTTACACGTAGTACACAACATAAATCATCAAAACTTGACTGCACATGCATTATAGGTATTATTACCACTTGTATTAAGAGCTTTGTTATAAAAAAAAATTTCTAAAAGTTTGCAAAACAAAATTAAGATTGAAGACCACTTGCTCACTTCACAAAATTGGCAGGAAAAGGGAAAATATGTTGTCCAAAGCACTTGGGATAGTCTGACCAAACCACAAAAATTAAAATATGTTTATTGAAGCTTCAATTAAATTTAACACTTGTCACTTTCTTTATACGCTTTACGAAATAATTGGACGGCATATAAAGGGATATGGTCAGAAATGCTAGACAATTTTAATATACCCTCTGCAAGGGTTCAGCATTATCATTCCAAAACTCTGCTGTTTCTTTGATTTTCAAAGAGATTTGCAAAATTTAGTCCAAATCGAATGACTATAACTTATATGGTCAGAATTGAATTACCTTATCCTTTGTCTGCCTCAAAACCGACAGGTCGGATAATGGACTGAGAGTTCATGGGATGCATTTATTAGAGATATCCAAAGCTATAAAGCAAACATCCTTTAGCTCATCCATCAAATATAAGCAACTAGGTGGCCGACAAAAATGGTGAAAGTATTGAGCATAACACAGCCGTAAAGTGCCAAGCCGAGCTCTTCTTCCCTTCCAATATACACCCAAAAGAAATGAATGAAAAAGAGAAGCTTTTTCAAGGCTAGTTTCTTCAAAGCTGGCGCCAATAGCCAGAGAAGTTGACCGGGTGGGTAAGTTTTTTACAAAATAGCAATCGAACCCACGACCACTTGCACCAGCAAGCATACACACACTACCCGCTGCACTGCACCGCATGTTTTCCTTTTATATTGAGATTCAAGAATTGATCCCGATTATCAAGACTGACTTCGAGTTTTGGCCTTAAACCAGTTGGCTAGACCACAGCTAAAAAATAGTTGCAATGGATTCAATTGTATTTTTGCCCAAATTAAACCTTTATCCGCTACATACAAGAGTTTTGATCAAATTGTTGCGGCTTTTTCCATTTTGAAACTCTTAAATAAATATGAATTTAAATAATGTTTGCGATTAAGTTTGGCTGGTTCCATTTTAGCCACAAAATGCAAATGTATTTATCATGGCGTACAAAGTACACACACACACACACACACACACACACAAAATAACTCTTTCTCTCTATCTCTCTGTGCCATAAAATTAAAATTTTAATTTATTTAGCATATGGTGAAATTCCACTAAAGCCTACGGAAACCAACCATAAATACTATACAAAAACCCGCATTTGGATTTGAACATCAGTTATCTGCAAAAAAAACAACAGCAACACAAACACCAAACGAACCCAATTCAGCTGGAAAAAACACATTTCTGTTTAATCTCATTGCTGCTAAGCGGGCGGGTAAATACAAATAAAACCACAAAATGCCAACTAATTAAATTAATACGAAACAATTGTGAAAAACAAATGAATCGAGGGCTGAATTACCCAGGCCCCACACCTCAACACTGGCCAGGAGCGTTTGCATCTGCGGGAACTTAATTAAAATGGCTAAATAAATACATAATAATTTATGTGCAATTAAAGTTGACACAACTGCAAAAATCCTCAGCTCGGATTTTTGTTTTGTTGAGCCCGGCATAAATATTTGCGCACAATGCGACTGCCGGTTCGATAAATGCAAATGAAGCGAATGCCCCTGCATATCGCCAGAGTAAAACTTTTATCGCATGTGCATTTTCTTAAATGCAAATCTCGACAGTTTTCTTTAAAACATTTTTATTTATTTTCGTTTGTGCAGTTTGTGTTTCTAGTTTTCATTGTCTGGCTGCGCTGACAATGTTATTGGGAAAGCACGTTTCGGTTTGCTTACTCGCATATCCGCTGCAGCAGCCGGTTGCCGCAGCAAAAGTAGAAGATACAAATGTATCTCGCACACACAGCATGTAACTGGGTCTCTTGGGACCAGAGACAGCGATTGTCGTAACAACTAGACGACAACTACAAGCGATGACAGCCCAAAAACCGTTGTCCAAATGCTTTGAAAGTTACTCCAAGGCAGCGTTTATGTGTGTTGGCATAAAGAATGCATTTCAAATGGAGAACAAAACGCTGAGATGTTCTGTTGCTGGCATTATACACCAGCTTGGCATCTTGGTAACGTGGCTAAAAGCCTGCTCTTACTTTAAAATCACTTCATTTGCAGTCACAGAATTTGTATTGTCTTAGTTTTCAGAATTGACATAAGAACTCATATGCCTTTTTGATTCTGTCAATACATATTTTTTCACCCAGCACTGCACACTACAAAGACAGATACAAAAGATGTGAGTGAGGCTAACACTCAAGAGGCATTGATGTGAAACATGTTGTATATTTTATACATTGACCCTACTTTCACTTCCCTTCAGTTCGGCTCAGACCTGAATCATTGATGAATCAGCCCTGAAATGGAATGAATTCAGGTCTGCTCTTATATGAGTTTCAGCCATGAATTTAACACGGGCATGTCCTACTACGTCATGACCTCTGCTAATTATACTCTGTACCGAAGGTACATAGAGTATTATAAGTTTGTGCAAAAGTATGTAATATCCAGAAGGAAGCATCTCCGACCCCATAAAGTATATATATTCTTGATCAGCATCAACAGCCGAGTCGATATAGCCATGTCCGTCTGTCCGTCCGTCCGTCTGTCCGTCTGTCTGTCCGTATGAACGCACAGATCTCAGAGATGGTAAGAGATAGAGGTTTGACATGTATGGGACATATGCTTCTTATGTCTGCAGGCAGATCAAGTTTGTTTTCAATTTTGGCCACGCCCCCTCCCGCCCCCGCAATTTAGAAAAAACGTCATATCTCCCACAGTTTTGAAGATAGATGGCTTGTTCCTTCTGGACATATTTAGTTATTAGGATAACTTATCGATCCGCCAAAGAAATGAAGAAGATCGGATGAACGGTTTTCGAGTTATGATCAAAAGACAAATTTACTTGGTACAGAGTATGTTATAGTCGGGCTTGACCGACTTTCTTTCTTGTTTTAGGCATGATTTCAGGGCTGAACTCATGGGTGAGTTTAATGGGAAGTACTAAAACATGCCTGAATTCAGGCATGAAATTCAGCTAGTCCTACTATTCAGGTCTGAATCAGCCTTGAAAATTTAGTACTGAAACATCGAACTGCCGGATTACTAGTTTTGTTTTTTCTTATGGACGGTAGAAGCTTTGAAAGCCAACTCAATTCCAAAACTGCGATTGAAGTGTGGGACTCTAGCCGCACTAAACTACCGCCACCTATCCCGTTTCCCGGCGGAACTGCCTTTCGGTATTACTTCGCCGGGGGAAATGCCCCAAAGCTCATCTATGATTCTCTGCTATGTATTCAAATCGCGCGCACATTCGGCGCGGCGCAGTTTTTGGTAAACTATTGTGGCCATATTGCTTACTGCAGACCAATTCTCTTCTGAGTCAAGCATAATGCTTACCAGGTTACAAGCGGCTGGTGTCCTCCCCACTCTATTGCCCCACTCATTTCTTTCATTATTGAATGTCGGACAGACAAAAACTATATGTTCTGCGTCTTGGGTGACCCCCTGACAGTCTGTACAGGTAGGGTCGTCCACGTGCTTAAACCTCCAGAGGAAATGTTTGAAGCACCCGTGTCCTGTCAGCAATTGCGTCAGATAGAAATTCAACAGTCCATGTCGTCTGTTTAGCCATATGGCTATGTTCGGGATAAGGCGTCGCGTCCAACGTCCGTTTGTACTTTGGTTCCACCTTTCCTGCCACAGTTCAATTGTAGCTAGGACCTTCCTCTACAATAGGGATTAGAGCCCTGCATGAGTGGAATCAAAGTGCCCTTTGATTCATGTTTAAAAAAAAAGGTTCAAGTAAATCAAGTCTGAAAATATTTTGATTCGAGTTAGTCAGCTCAAATTTATAATGACTCCAAACAGATCAAGCTCCAAATAGATCAAGCTCCAAATAGATCAAGCTCCAATCTGTGCTCCAGTGGTTCATTAGATCATATCAAGTCAAAAATTAAGTCAACACAAAAAAATGTTGTTACCATATTTCCCAACTGCGCAATTCGCTATACTTCGCTACATCCTCGAAGAACGCTGCTTCATGGTCGAGCTTAGATACGAGTTAAATATATATGCGTCCAAGGAAGTTTAATTGGCCAAGTTATGTAGAAACTGCACACCGCCGACTTGCTGGTTTCAGACCCCTAAAACACCTCCACTTATGCTCCTGATACAGCCTTCTTGGCTTCCAGTCGATGCGTAACTACCCCATACCTAACTCCCCCATGTATAAAAACCTTGACAGCAGATATAAAGAACACTGCAGCACTTTCTGCAGCCAAAAAAGTTTGTGACCTTCCCTTACTTCTTCCGCGCTTTTGGCAAATCTTGAGATCTCCTGAAATAAACTACCTTTTGATGCTTTCTGAGATTGTCTCTGAAGACTCGGTGGAATTCGATGAGGACTATTTTTGAATTAAGGAAAACATTGAATTAGTAGAGTTATCTGTGGGGTCCAACCATTTTTTCGGCAATCGACTAATCGTTTAAACGTGCTATAAATTAAACCACCATTTAATGTAGTAAGTTATAGATTGGTTTAAGTCCAGTGCAGTCTCATTATTCAAAATATTGCTCCATTTCTTATTTATGCTTTTTATACTCTGTACCTTGGGTACATAGAGTATATTAAGTTTTTGCAAAAGTATGTAACAGCCAGAAGGAAGCATCTGCGACCCCATAAAGTATATATATTCTTGATCAGCATCAACAGCTGAGTCATGTCTGTCTGTCCGTATGAACGCACAGATCTCAGAGATGGTAAGAGATAGAGGTTTGACATGTATGGGACATATGCTTCTCACTCCCCCGCCATTTGGAAAAAACGTCATATCTCCCACAGTTTTAAAGATAGACGGTTTGTTCCTTCTGGACGTATTTGGTAATCAGGTAACTTATCAATCCGCCAAAGGAATGGTGAAGATCTAATAAACTGTTTTCGAGTTATGATCAAAAGACTTTTCGCTGCTGCAGCGCTGTAGCACCGCTGCTTTCAGCTGCTACTGCAGCATCAAAGTTTATGCTGAGCGTATAATTTCGTTGGTACAGAGTATCTTATAGTCAGGCTTGACCGACTTTCTTTCTTATTAATAGTTCTTGATTTTGCAATAAAATTAAAATTTTTAATAAAAACAAGTCCAGAAACTTATGACATTAAGGCTCTGAGCTGTTCATAAAACAAAAACAAGTCCAGAAACTTATGACATTAAGGCTCTGAGCTGTTCATATTGACATTGAACCCTATGAGCTATTTGAGTTGAGCATGAGCTGAGCTGAGCTGAACTATTTCAAACAGATCATATAGCTCATGCCTCATGTCATGAGCTATAATTCAATGAGTCAATAATTTTGTGAACTATGACTAGAAATTCATAGATAGATCAAATCAGTAAGTAAGTCAAGGGGAACTTTGATTCATCTCATGCAGGGCTCTAATAGGGATCATGCCAGCCACCACAATTGCTGCCTCATGGGATACCGTCCGATATTCTGAAGTCACTCTCAGCGCGCACAGGCGATAAGCTGATTCTGCTCCTGCTCTGTAAGAGCGTGTTTCCATGGCACCTGCCCACACGGGTGCTGCGTATAGCAGGATTGATGTGACCACACTAGCAAGTAGCCTAGCAAGGGTTACTAGTGTCAGTGTGTTTGTTGTCATGTACTCGGTACTCAGTTTTCGATTCGTAGCACCTGATACTCCTAACTATATGCAACGTATTCGTTAATCCATACTAAGTACTTGATACACTACACAAATATCTATATACTTTCTATTCGAAACTCGTTATTCGATTCGAAGTACTCGAGCATAAAGCTGTATTTTTACTTGTCTGATATCTCATACAAGTTTTGCAAATTAGATATCAGACAAGCGTAATAGTCAATCTAAGAAGCACACAGAAATATGAAAAGGTGCATGAAAAGTAGGCTGTCTAGGTTCTCTTAAGAGTTTTTTGTCAGCAAACTTACAGTAAACTCAGGTATTTTTCACCCAACTCATATGAGATCTCTTAAGCTAGAAATCTCTAGAGATTTCGCATATCCGATTGAATTTTGAACTAACAGCCTTGACAGTCGGTTTCAAATCTCGCATCTTTTGTCATCTAAACTAGTAGCCCAGCACTTTGAAGACATTCGAAATGAAGACGTTTATACGAAAATCTCTAAAGATTACGGCGTCCGAATTCTGTAGACTCAGACCTCAAACACTGTACTCAATACTCAGAGCTCAATACACAAAACTTGATACTTAGTACTTGATACTCCACACCAGAGATCTGCACTAGAGCGCTTCAACTACTAGTGCACTACTTAAGTATAATACTTGATATTCTTCACACACGACAGTTCCTACAACAGCTACAAAAACCAGAAAGAAAGTCGGTCAAGCCCGACTATAACATACTCTGTACCAAGTAAATTTGTCTTTTGATCATAACTCGAAAACCGTTCATCCGATCTTCTTCATGCCTTTGGCGGATCGATAAGTTATCCTAATAACTAAATATGTCCAGAAGGAACAAGCCATCTATCTTCAAAACTGTGGGAGATATGACGTTTTTTCTAAATTGCGGGGGCGGGAGGGGGCGTGGCCAAAATTGAAAATAAACTTGATCTGCCTGCAGACATAAGAAGCATATGTCCCATACATGTCATACGGACAGACAGACAGACGGACAGACGGACATGGCTATATCGACTCGGCTGTTGATGCTGATCAAGAATATATATACTTTATGGGGTCGGAGATGCTTCCTTCTGCCTGTTACATACTTTTGCACAAACTTATAATACTCTGTGTACCTACGGTACAGAATATAAAAATGTATGCAGTCTTAACTCAACTCGTGGCATGCAGGACTAACGATATCTCCGTTGTGTTGTGGTTCAGCGTGAGCGCTAAAAGTACAAGAGAGGAAGAGACAAGACTTGAGTGTTGATCGATATGGGTCAAGTAAACTGAAAAGGGTCAAATAAGGCTTTCTCAACTTGATTGCAATTGACTGGACAACCCGAAATGTAATATATTATATGACTTGTCCGTCTCAGGAAATAAGTAATGGTTCTTGTGTCTTCGTGGGCTAGAAATGTTTTCCTTTGACTAAACACAGCGATCGCCTACTTTGTCTACATCGTTTGAAATTACCTTTGCAATTCTCACACAGAAGGTGACCCATTTATCTTGCTATCTGTCCCCTCCCCCCAATTTAAATATATACATTATATGCATGTGTTTGGTATGCCTCATGGCATTCTGATATATTTACCATTTACAATTTCTGCTTAACCCCATTTGCGAAAGCATTTCAAGCACAAAAAGCAAACAAGTAAAGGCTAAGGAATTACATTAAGCCCCCAAAGTGCCAAGCCAAATGCAAAAGCAAAATCAAAGAAAAAGGAAAATTAACATGAAATGAATTTCGAATTACGAGGGGAATACTTAGATGGACATGGGACAGACTGAAACGGTCAGACCGACTGACTGACAGACTGAAACGTAAAATTTGGCAAGGCATTCGGCATGGCCAGGCACGTGCTTATAGCGCAGAAATGTGGCAACTTTTATTTCCTCGGGGAGGTGGTGGGGGAGGTGAGAGACCCAGTGCACTGAGACAGCTAGACGACTTGGACGTGACGGACCGACCGTCGACGGCATCATGAGGCAATTTCTACTTAGTTCTCTCTCTTGGTCTTGCAGTTTTTAGTCAGCATTTTCTTGGTAAAATGGGAACAGCTGATTTTGTCTGTTTTTCTGTGCTTTTGACCCACTCACACGAAGCAAGAACTTAAGCACAAATAATATTCTCTCCTCTCCTTTGCTTTATTTGGCCAATAAATCATGTCGCACGTTGGTTCCGTTCCGTTTGCCTTCTGTATACGCAATTTAGGTAAAAAATTAGCGCATATTTTGCATTTTCTTGGCGGCGGAAAGCAACTTTGCAGAGACTGCACCATCCACCGCCACCTCCCCGGTGTATTTATCAGATTTATTACTTGGCATATTTTTGTTTTTCAAATAAATAATGCTTTGAGCTGCGCAGGCGGGTCGCCCGATTAATATAAATCAACGCCCGACGGTGTCATCCGCGTGGAATGGGAGCGGGTACGAGACGTTTCCATTGTGGCTTCAATGGAAGTAATTTATTAAGTAATTTCCTAAGCTTTTAGTCGTGACGGCTGCTGTTGTTGCCGTTGTTGAGCGGCTAATTAATTGCTTTTCTCATTAAACGCCAGCGCCAAATGAATTATGTATGAGGCGGCGTACCGAGATCGGCCAGGCACCTGGTCAAGGGTTAGAAGGAACCCCGATTTCCAAGTATTACTCAATAAGCGGCAATCCAATATGGTGTTGCACTTGAAATGCAATGGAAACTATAATTGCTGTCGATGGAACGGAGCTAATTGAATAATTGGCATTGCACACTGATTTAGTTCTGGGTATGAAATCAGTTTCCATTTGCAAGGCAAGTGGGCATTCATTTATGGCAATCAAAATACAGGGAAAGCATTTCGGATACCCTTGATCTGGCCGATTGGAAAACAATCAGTGTTATTTATATTTACAACGAAACGTATCGATATTTTTTTAAACACCTTATTGCTGGAATGCCCACATCATGCTTATGCCCAGGGCCAGACTTTTAATAAAATTAAGAAATAGAATGAAGAAAACTCTCACGTTTTCGGGTACTGTGTTAAACGGGTCACATTTATCGTAAACTTTTGGAGGAATAGGTATGAAACCTTTAGTTCTACCTACTATTGATTCTACATTTTCAACATCAATCACTGCAAGCCAATTTATGATATCAACAAATCTTGTCGACAGAAACAAAACGCAGAGTTAGTATCAAGGTTAAACAAATTGATTTGATCTCGACCTCTGGATTGAAATTTCAAGCAAGAGTCGTACTAGATCCGAGATCAAGTCAATTCTTTTCATACTTGGAATGAGAAAATTCGAGACTGACCGACTTCTGACAACGTTTGGGATGGATTTAGTCTCGGATATCTCTGATATCTCGAATTTTAATCCCGATCAGGCCTGTAAAACTTCTTTGTAATCGATCGTCATACAACCTCTTCTAGGCGAAAGAACGTTTACTACCACCTGGCTCTGTACTCGCCGTTGCTAAGAAAGAATCTGGCGAGAACCGTAACCTACCTCTGATGTTTCTTATCGAAGATTTAGAGAAAGCGGCAGGTATGACCAATTTCTTGCCCACGATTAGGGTT
>JAWNNO010004055.1:0-167865 GCA_035044985.1 Lordiphosa fenestrarum
GAGCTTGGCTCAGGAAAATGCAACAGGTAAATTCTCAAGCTAATCACAAAGCTGCCGAAATGTTATAGCAGGCTAGCAATCGACGGTAGGAATTTGCTATACACATCGCAAACCAAATAAAAAGCTGCTTAACTACTTAACAAGTGTCATTGCATGTCAGGTAAAGATCTGCCAAAACGCCGGAGCAGGAGAGCAATCGACGCCAGCAATTTTTCTATCAAATAGATCTCCTGAGGCAGTAGGCTGAGGCAAGACAGAAGACAGGCTGCCTAGCGCCGTCATATTAATAAATTAAACAAAATTTGAGTTTTAAATATCATGCAGACGAGTAAAAATAAGGATAAGGTATATTAAACGCTCTGGAATTCTCATATAAACTTTGATTGTGAGTAAGATTTAATGGACGACAACTGTAGACTGTTAAGTAGGAGGTGTAGATTAAGTGTCTTAAAAAATGTTAAAATTTGGTCTTTATTTCCCCCAAGAGTTCAGATTATTATGAAGATACCCAAGAGGTAGGGTTGGTAAAGTCAAGACTTTATAATGAGCTTAGGTAATCATTAACATTTGATAGAAAGAAATTGTAAAACAAGCTCCCCCTGAACCTTAAATGGAGCCCAGTGTGAAATAATAATTGAGCATGAACCAGTTCGGATTATAATATTTCGGGTTTCGGTAAAATTACACCTATAAGAACCATTGGTAAATTTTGGTTCGAGCACGAAAACAGCTTGATGTTTGCCGTAGAGATGTCTAAAGTAACATCGATTTATCATAATACCTATATTTTGGTTTAAAAAGACGATAGTTTATTATCGGATATTTTTCCGAGACGGTATATTATGAAGATATTTTAGCTTCAAAGTTTTTTAATTTTAAAGATGCTAAATTTTTTTATAATAACCAAACTTTTTGTACCAAAAATAGAGCAACCCCGACATTGGTCCGTGATTTGGGGTCCATCGAACCGAACCCAGAACCATACTTCCTAAATTGTTAACGTTCTGAACATGGACCAGAACCTGACCGCCTTTGCTTGAAAAGGGTTAGCTTCAAAGAACCTTTCGACAGGATACAATTACTTCAAAAGTGCTGAATCGAAGCTTTAGTATTTGAAAATCAAATCCAATCTCGCCATATTACGACTTAGTAAAGGAATATTCTTTAGCATAAGTCAAGTAGTGAAATAACAAAACAAGTCCATATAGTATTTGTATAATAGAAGGCTAGCTTTACATTTTATATACCAGGCATTTTTATAGGCAGGGACTGCAATGATTATAAGTTCTTTTATAAAAATCAGACCTTAATTATAATTTTAACTGTATTACTAAAAAAAAAAAAGATTAATTTAGATAGACAATAGATAATATAGGAACACAAAATGTCTACAGTAATCATGTTAAAGATTATTGAAAAGCAAATTTTGACTTCGGACTCGACTAATTTCGAGAATTGTATCAAAGTTTATGCATATTCTTCGTAAGTGAATCAAATCGAACTGATAAAGCACATTTCTTATGTTGTAAAACATAACTTAAATTCCGATTTTCGAAAACAAATATTTATTTTAGAATTGTACCTAAATAAGATAAATTTTTTCTCCTCAAAGTTAATGACTTTTGTATATGAAAAATTTACAAGTAATCATTATTTACGGTCCCTGTTTATAAGCAGTGCTCGAGGTCTATTGAATGATATCTATAATGATTAGGTTCAATTCAGTTACTGATTTAGACAAGATGTTTCTGTGTCTACAAAAATATGTCTTATTTTCGCCTATTATTCCGTGAACCAAACCTTAAGTTTAATAAGTAAAAAAAACCGGTTCGAGATTCGAACCTTAGACTTACCAAAGCATTGAGCCAACAGACCGCACCTTTTACAGAATATAAGAGTTTTTTGCGGTCTAGATTTTGTCCAAGTGAAATGAACTGAAATGAAATGAACAAATTCTGATTATTCTAAAGAAATTGTTTTTTTTTATATCTACAGTATCGATTTTTTTGCATCAAATTATAATTATCGAAATGATAATTTTATAATATCGCAAGAAATATCGATAGATTTATTGAAATACAGAATTATCGATATCGATGTATGGAGTTATCGATATATCGAGTTATCGATATCATATATACCCCGTTTATACACAAAAAGAATATCATGATAAATGCCCCTAAAAATATGCCATTTTCATTTCCTTAAATAGTTCTCAATTTAAATAAAAAAGCTGAGAGTCAGTTATCAATGCGTCATACATAATCCACTCTTTTCTTACACTAAGATGGACGGACTTATTGAAAATATTTAAAATGATAGTAGTAGGCCAACTATAAGTCAATTGTTTTCTGAATTAGTAATATTATTAAGCATAACATATTTTAAAGAGCATTTATCATCATCATAACCACATTCTATGTGGTTTATTTGTATATTTATTTACTTAATTAAAAATAAACAGTAAAAGTATAAAAGTTGGTGAATGATGCCCTTCAAGTCCTATTTCCAACACAGAAGGAAAAGTTTTAAAGTTGGAACAGAGTTTCAATGAAATCACAAAGCACTTTAACTTATACTAAAACAGAAAATATAAATTTAAGTAATAGTGAAACACCAAAAGCTTTTCAAAAGCCCAAAAACTATGTCTAGCCATTAACAAACAGCTTGCATTGAATATGGGATATCAAAGTAGGAATTGTATAGAAATTGTTCTAGCAATGCCTGTCAGTTTTCTGGCAGTCTGTACAGACTGAGTAAAATACATGCCATTTATAACAGATTTCTCTAAACATATCTGGCAATACTTAACTGGCACTGCCTCTGTCAGGTATTCATACATGTATGGAAACAACTGACAACCTGTAAATGTGTGTGAATGCACCCCAACTACTCAGTTTCTTATCTCAGTCTTAAGACAAAGAATTTTTGTTTTTATATTTTATGTTCTATAGTTTACAAACACGTGTATACTCCACATCAGATGCCATCAATCAACAGGACATTTTAAGCATTTTAAATTGCCTCGATTAATTAATTAAGCCTTGTTAATGTTGCGTTTTTGCAATAGCAATTACGTTTTACCCAAAAAAAACATACCAAAAAAATGGTTAAAAATATTTAACACGCTACACGTTATGCAATTAAAACTTTTTACCAGCCGCAAATCGAACCAGGAATGTTCAATAAAAGTTCAACAGGATGGATGGAGATGGGGAGGGGGAAGATGCAAAAGGGAGCACCGCTTAATCGATTTTTGATTTCTTATTGATGAGGCGCACAGGAAACTCAGTAAGCGTTATTTTAGCTAATGGATATTATTTATAGGACCATCATGAGTCATGAAAGGGAAATATTAAATCGATATGGTAAGCGAAAGGCAAGGTATGTAGTTAGTAGCTTTAATTGTGTTGATTGTGGTGGGTTGTTTGCTTGCGCAATGCCTTGAACTTGAATGTTACCATAAGGTAAGGGAAAATATTGGGGGTGGTTTCTATAAACATTAAGGAAGTGACCTGGATTTCGAGTTAAAATGGCCAATAAAGCTTCTTCTTTCCATTTTAAAACCCAATACCAGCCCTCACCTTCTCAACTTATGCGCCATTTCATAAAGCTTCAAGAAAATTATACCCACGTCTACTCAAAAGAGATGAAGCAGTTCGTAGGCATTTATAATGCTTAACTTTCAACGGGCCAAAAGGCAGATTAAGAAATGATGATGATGATGATGATGATGATGATGATGGTGACATGTCGCACAAGTGGCTTCGTTGATGAGCCTGACAAACAAAAACTGCGAAATAAAAGTCATGCAAAGAGTCACGCAACTCGCATTTAAGCACAACAAGGATTCGGCGCCGGAATGCAGAAAGCTAACGAAGAAGCTTGCCGCATCTGCAAAAAGGAAAGAATTCTCATTCCAGGTGGCTTTAATCCTGAATGAAATGAAAGAAAAGTAATTTGCATAAAATGTGCGAAAAGTAGTGGAAAATTTTGGCCCAAGCATGTGAAAGCCAACAAGGATTAAAAACGCTGGAAAATGTCAGAATTTAACCAGACCTTCAACCAGCATGCCAGAGTGCCATGTGGCGAAACAACGAACCAAGTCAAAAAGAAGCCAAGTTATTGTACAACGGAATAGCATAAATGAAAGCTGTAAAATAAAGGAAAACGTACGTAAGTGTAGCAAAAAGACGAAATGTAAATGCTCTACAGAATTTGGGACGAAAATACTCTAAAATAGACAAGGTTTTATTGAGGAATAAAGCATAGAAGAGCAACACTTATCTACTAATAAACAGAAATGATTCAGCCGACTCTTAAGTTAAAGGGACAACAAGTATCTGGTATTGTATCTTCTTCTTACACGCAAAGGGAAGCCTAGAATTTCAACTTTCAAGACAACTTTTTACCTGAATGGCCAGTTTTTATCAGTTTTTTATTAGGAAATGGTCACCGAAATGTAGGGTTGTAAAATCGGTGTCAGTTTAAGCTTTCAGCTGAAAAGATGATGTCAAAAAAGATGTCAACAAGCCGGGTGGGATTTTTGACAGCTGAAAGTTTAAACTGACATTACGAACGTTGAGGAAAAGTGACCTTATACAGGGTGGTCCATAGAGTGTTTGGAACTTGAACAATTCATAATTTTAATTTTTAAAACGTCAAATGTTATTCGGAGCTGTGATCCGACACCGTTAGACTATTTTTTTTTTGGGAGCGGTCAATGACAAATGTTATGTAAAAAGTCTTGAAACAATTGATGAGTTGAAGAACGAGATTCGAGTTGCAATTGCTGACATACGGGCCGAAACCATTGGAAATGTTCTCAAAAATTGGGTGGATCGAATGGGCTACTGCCAAGTCAGCCGTGGTGGTCAATTGACCGAAATTGTTTTTCATAAATAAATGACACGAACCAACCTTTCCAATTTTTAAATGCACCACCCTTGTCATCCCATCCCTTTCAAAATGATATGATAATAATAATGTTTGACAAAATATCAAATTAACCACCAACCACTAAAGTGATATGGATATAATTTTCTATATCAAATCGGCTGTTGATGCTGATCAAGAATATATATACTTTATAGGGACGGAAATGTTTCCTTCTCCCTTTTACATACTTTTGCACAACTTCATGATCACCTTTTACCCATTTTCAATAGGTACAGGGTATAAAAACAGTGCCGTATGTTTGTGATCAAAAAATAGAGAAAACCGAACATCGCCTAAGAGGCCTCTCCAGGAATTTGTTCACTTTAAACTCATCGAAAGTTAAAATTTTGGCTGACGAGACGAGTTCGGTGCCCTGAATGAATACCCAAGCACTAATTTAAGCTTCCTGAAACGAAACCAATTTTAAATGATACTCCAATCACAGAAACCAAGTATCCTAAAAAGTAATTCTTGTAAGTTTATACATAAGAGACAGTGAAATTCGCAAGTCTGTCCGTTTCAAGCCAGGATTGGCTGTTAATACTAAAATTTACAAAGACCACTACCTTCCTGTGTTTAAAAGTTTTGTAAATAAACTAATGTCAAATCGGTCTTTTGGCCACTTCATATAATATATTAAATATACAACATTTACGCAAGTTGCAAACCTATTTCGAGCCTATTTGAGAAGAATTACCTACGGCACAGCATATGGACCCAAAAACGTGAATTGATTTAACTAAAAAACCAATACGGAGCTTCCAAAAATCGATAAAAATTAGGTTGGTGTTTTGTTTTTACAACTTTTTTTCCATGGCATTAACTTAAGGCAACATCGTTTTCTATTTGCCGCATCGAAATTGCCAATGCAAATACAAGAATTTCGAAAGGATGAGCTGCCGGGAAAGGCAAATGTGTAGGTTTTTAACTTCTTCTTAGTACCGACAACTTAGAAACTGAGACTTCTTTAAATTGAATGCCTGGTTTCTTTTCTTTGGTCTAAGTAACAGCTAAGCTGAGCAAGTGCCCATTAAAATATTATCCACACACATGACTATGCAATGCCTAAATTGATCCGCTAATTCGCTACTATCCGTCGTTCTAAAGCTAATAAAATACTAAGTACATCCTTCTTATGTTTGCAAAAATGTTAATTAGCATACCACACTTAACAGTTGATCAATTTAGTTCTTAGGCTTTTGCTGTTAGAAAAAAGAAAAGGCTAAATCCACAACCTTATCTAAAGCTAGACAATAGGAAAAATAATGCAAATAAAAATAATACAAAAAAAAATTGAGAATTTGTAGTGGGAAACAAGGATGATTAGTTATCCCACGGATTTGAAAACCGTTATGGGCACCGAAGGCGAATTCCCACCATACAATATTCTGCCTCCTCTTGCATAATCGGCATTAAATAAGAAGACATTAAGCCGGCCAAATAGAGAGGCTCTTTGAAAAAAATTTCCTTTCCTACACCGTGATTCGAACCAGCACACGCACACTCATCACTTCGTCGAGCGAATGCGGCCGCAACTCAACACTCAACGCCACGCCAGCATTAGTCAGCCCCGCGTCCAAAGTGAGTTTTAAGGTAAGAGAGTAAGTGAGAGCGAAACGTTGGGCTATAAATAGCGCAAGGCAAAGCAAACAAACAAACCGCATTTCAAGTGTGTGTGTGTAGATAATAGGTAAAATACTCAAAAAATTAGTTTCGTTTAATCAATAAATAGATTGGATATCTCACTCAAAGCAAAACTTTGTTTGTTCGCAAGCAGCTGCCTTTATTTTGTGAATTGTCGCGGCGTCAAGTTCAAGCTGAATAGCTCAATGGGTAGACTGTTGGAGAGCAGCGCGGTCCAAAATGGAGAGGCGGTTCGAATCCCAGTGGAGACGTAGAAAATTTTTTTTTTTTTTATTAAATTAATTATTTATTTGATATTTTTTTATATAATTTAAAATTATACTAGTAGTAGTAGTATAATTTTATTTGGGCTTATTATAGGCATGGCAATTTGCCGTTAGCCTAAAGCCGTTTTGATATAAAATAATTACATATTCTGTTGCACTTAATAATATTAGCATTTATACATATTAGAGCCCTGCATGAGATGAATCAAAGTTCCCCTTGACTTTCTTACTGATTTGATCTATCTATGAATTTCTAGTCATAGTTCACAAAATTATTGACTCATTGAATTATAGCTCATGACATGAGGCATGAGCTATAGCTCATGACATGAAGCATGAGCCATATGATCTGTTTGAAATAGTTCAGCTCAGCTCAACTCATGCTCAACTCAGATAGCTCATAGGGTTCAATGTCAATATGAATAAATCAAACAGCTCAGAGCCTTAATGTCATAAGTTTCTGGACTTGTTTTGATTAAAAAATTTTAATTTTATTGCAAAATCAAGAACTATTAATTAGAAAGAAAGTCGGTCAAGCCCGACTATAAGAGACTCTGTACCAACGAAATTATACGCTCAGCATAAATTTTGATGCTGCAGTAGCAGCAGCCGTTTATTAGATCTTCAACATTCCTTTAGCGGATCGATAAGTTATCCTTATTACTAAATACGTCCAGAAGGAACAAACCATCTATCTTTAAAACTGTGGGAGATATGACGTTTTTTCCAAATGGCGGGGAGTGTCCAAAAGTGAAAATAAACTTGAGCTGGCTGCAGACATAAGAAGCATATGTCCCATACATGTCGAACCTCTATCTCTTACCATCTCAGATCTGTGCGTTCATACGGACAGACAGACGGACATGACAGACATGACTCGGCTGTTGATGCTGATCAAGAATATATATACTTTATGGGGTCGCAGATGCTTCCTTCTGGCTGTTACATACTTCTGCAAAAACTTAATATGCTCTATGTACCCAAGGTACAGAGTACTGCACTGGACTTAAACCAATACGTTACAACTACATTACTAATTCAATGTTTTCTTTTATTAAAAAATAGTCCTCATCGAATTCCTCCAAGTCTTCAGAGACAATCTCAGAAAGCATCAAAAGGTAGTTTATTTCAGGAGAACTCAAGATTTGCCAAAAGCGCGGAAGAAGGATGGAAAGGTCGCAAACTTTTTTGGCTGCAGAAAGTGCTGCAGTGTTTTTAAACTTAATAAAAGCACATCCAATTTGACCCGGCATAAGTGCTTCAAAACCTCCGAAGACAACTCAAGCGATGATCCTTGTGAGCCGTGTTCGTATTTTGTTTGTCGCCAGTTTATTGGCGATACGGATGGTATAGGCCGGCAAAAGGTCTTTATATCTGCTGTCAAGGTTTTTATACATGGAGTTAGGTATGGGGTAGTTACGCATCGACTGGAAGCCAAGAAGGCTGTATCAGGAGCATAAGTGGATGTGTTTTGGGGGTCTGAAACCAGCAAGTCGGCTGTGTGCAGTTTCTACATAACTGAGCCAATTAAACTTCCTTGGAAGCATATATATTTAACTCGTATCTAAGCTCGACCATGAAGCAGCGTTCTTCGAGGAAGTAGCGATGTATAGCGAATTGCGCAGTTGGGAAATATGGTAACAAATTTTTTTTGTGTTGACTTAATTTTTGACTTGATATGATCTAATGAACCACTGGAGCACAGATTGGAGCTTGATCTATTTGGAGCTTGATCTATTTGGAGCTTGATCTGTTTGGAGCTTGATCTGTTTGGAGTCATTATAAACTTGAGCTGACTAACTCGAATCAAAATATTTTCAGACTTGATTTACTTGAACCTTTTTTTTTAAACAAGAATCAAAGGGCACTTTGATTCCACTCATGCAGGGCTCTAATACATATAACATAATTACATACAATTAATAAGAATTTAAACATTAAAGGCAGCATAAAGGAGTTAATAAAGCAAAAGAAGACTGTACAAGCGAGATCAATATTTAAAACAATTCATGTATAATTTTATTCCTATATTTTATAGCGTGGCTTATGTATGATGCTAAATCCATCCAGCTCCTTCCATTTAGCGTATTGTGGCATTCCTCCTCAGTCAGCCTTGGTTTTCCCAGATAGGTTATTCTCAGCTCCTGAAGTATCGGGCATCTGCCGAGAAAGTGTAGAGTGTCCTCACGTTCCCTCATGTTACACAAAGTGCATAAAGCGTCTCCGTTTTGGTGATGGGGTCTATAATTAAGCTGGAGCATTTCCACTCGAGCCTTAAAAATATGCGAGATTCTGACAGTTCCAAAAGCATCTTGGAAGTAATTATTTTCCGCCATATTGTATCATAACTTTGAGTATGAGTTTCTTGTGGAGCTAAGTCTCGCTTCCGTTTCCCATCTTTGCCGCATTATCGATTCAATACTATTTATTAGCCTCCTCTGTTGTATTTCCCAATGATTGGGATTTTGAAGTGTAAGCTCAGTCTCGAACTCCTGTGCCAAGTTAATCCACTGGCGAAAGAATTGTGTTTCGGTCGCGAGCAGGTGTTTTGCAACTATTTTTGGGTATCTGTGTTCGGGCATATCGAATATTTTTTTGACGTAACTGAAATGCAGTTGCAGAGTATAGGTGAATAATGGTGGCAGACCAGTTTCTAGGTGTATCGCATAGTTAGGTGTGTTTTGTGGGATTTGAAAAATCCTTTTTATGAAGAACCTGAGACTGCGTTCAACGTCCTCGTGTTGAAAACATCCCCATACTTGAGACGAGTAGCACGTTATCGCCTTTGCTGTCGCCTGGTACATCTTGTATTTGGTGCTAGGATTGACATTTGCTCGCCTTAAGAGAGAGTTCCACGTGCTTCCTATCGCTGCTCGAGTGTCTTTTAATTTCAGTTCCGCATGTCTGTCAAACTCCATATTACCAGTAAGAGTCACTCCTAGGTATTTAAATGACTTTACTACCTCCAGCTGTGATCCATTTAGGGTCCATGATTCGTTGCTTGCTTGTCTCCCTCGGTTATCACGTACCACTAGTACCTTAGACTTCTCGATGTTAATCTTAAGATTCCAAGTGTGGCAATAAGCCTGTGTATCATTTATCATGTTTTGCAACTGCTTGGGACTTTCTTGTAGCATGACCATGTCATCGGCATAAATTAGAACTTTAAATTATGCTATATTTGTCTATTTCTTTCGGGGCTGCAAACCCAACAAATTGTTGGGATCTCCGGCTCGCTGGTTCGAAGCAAAAATGTTTGCCTTGGCTAAATAAAATATGTCAATTCGTAAAATAGTGGATAAAACTAACTTCAATGGAAAGCTCAGTGAGACGAATTTTGAAAAAATTTCGTGAAACTGGAAAACTGAAGCGGAAGGAAAAAAATGCAGAAGTGTAAGGGAAGATCAAGTTATTATGTAAACGAGTCTCAAGATCGATCTAAAAATGCTGTTGAGATAGCCTCTGAAGTGCAGCTACGTTATTCAAGGGGCATTTCGGCTCGAACTATTCAGAGTCGGCTAAAGGAGATGGGGTTACTGGCAAGGACACCTACCAAAAAGCCACTTCTAAATCTTCGACTGAAGAATGCTGAAGGATGAGCAAAATTGGGTTGAATCTAAGTGGTCACGAATTATATTCTCGGATGTATTCGCCGTAGAACAGGGAAACAGTATTCCGAAAACTGCTGCATTGCCACTGTAAAGCATTCGTCTTATACTATGGTATGAGGATGCATATTGAAATTCAAACTGAATCGCTTTTAATGCTTCAGGGAATGGTGAATGCAAAAAAAGTATGTAGAAATCATTCTCAGTGGACTTGTTCCTAGTATTAAATCCGTTACGGGGAGGGAACTTGAGCCCATATTTCAGAACGATTCTGCACCTTGTCATGGGGCGCGCTCCGTAAGTGATTCTTTGACTTTATGTAGGTTCAATAATTTTTTTAATTGCTTTGGACTTTTCTTTAACGACAGATAACCATTTTAAATGAGGCATTTGCTATTAAGTCCTTAGGTTGGCCAGGTAATAGTCCTGACCTCAATCCCATAGAGAAGGTCTGGGGTCTTATGAGTGCGAAAATAGGAAAGCGGAAGCCGGAAACTATGGTTGAATTAATTTAAACTATTGAAGAAGTGAATGAAAAGTTTTCTTTTTAGAAACTGATTAGCCTAAGTTCTCTATTTTTGACTCTAAAAGGAATATATATTCTTGATTAGCAAATTGATATGGAAATGTGCATTTAAGACTTTAAGAGTTAGAAATCACACAAAAACCATAGACGCTGATTTCCTTTTTGTCAGCTATCCACAGACATAATGAGCTGCACCAGAATATCAAAGCGAGTATATAAGTTCAATACTCGGATTTACCATTAACAAACAAAAACACAAAATATTGGCAGTCGTTGCTTTGCAAGTTGAACATCATTTGATAAGCTGCGACTTTCCCAATTGTTAAAAGATGTAACAAATAGGAAAGTATCAGTCAAAGCAATGTGAAAAACTTTCATTTAGATTTCGTACTTTTGCTTTCAGGGAGTAAGCTGATATTTTCAATTTCAAATTTAAAATACAAAACTTACTGGCTCAGTTAAGCACAAGTTTAAGACTTTTGCAATTTAAACACACATCCCTCGGGGTGAATGTAAACATTCTCAAACGAATTGTTGCCTTTTTTGGAATTCTCTTGAAGTTTTCACACATCTTTTGTAGCATACAAATTTGATGAATTTTTATTAGATATTCGTTTTTTCTCATCTCTACATTCTTATGGAAGTTCCATTTTAATTAACCTGGTTTTGGGTAAGTGTATCTCACACAACAACAGCAATTGCAACTTTTGCTGTTGCCGCAAAAATTTAATAAGTTTTAATACAAAAGTTGGTGCTAATGTGGTTGTTGTTGTTGTTGCTGCTGCTGTCGCTCCTTCATTATGGGAATGCACTGGCAACAGCTCCTGCTTCTGCTCCTGCTGTTTTGTATATACTTTAAGCCATATATGTGAGCTACTCAGCACTGGAGTGTGTGCTGCTTGCTGTGCAGTTGAAATATTTTTACATTTCGTTTCCTTCTGTGAGGAGTAGGGGTAAGCGTCGCATTTCATGCAAATGAAGTTAACTCTGCACACATCTGCCTGCATATAAATATGTATGCAAATCAGTTGAGTCTGTTTGGTCTGCCTGTCAATGTTGTAAAAAAAAAAAAATAAATATATACAACAAAATATTTCAATTAATTTATAATTTTATCATAATTAACATGAACATTTAAGCTTTAAGCTGCGAAAGGCTGATTTAAGTCCTGTTAAGTCCTGACACCCAAGCAAAATCCTTTTACTCTCACACACACTCATAAATCAAGGCTGTGTAAAACCCAAATGCGATTAGCATTTTATACCATTTAAAACACTGAAGCACACGACATACGATGACGCTGCAGACAACAATACAAAAACAGCAACAGAAACACGAGAGGGAAAGAAACAAAAAAGAAATACAATGGGATAAGGTTGACAGTGGATCGCCATGTAACATTCCTCCGTATCCCCGTTAGGTGCCGCACTCTCTCCACATGCAGACCAAAAACACAATTACATGTACGTAGGCATAGAAAAGTCACGGCTAGAAGGGAAAAGTCAGAGCAAAAGCAGCGACTATTTGATACCCAAAAACAGAGGTTGCAAAGGACTCTCAATAGTTTGGGGTTGTGTGTAAGAAATTGGTTCTAGCGCGACAAAATAAAAACCTCGAACACTTCAAATGGTGGTTCTGATTTATGGCAGAAGCAAAACTGTTTTTATTGTGTGTGTGGGTTATAAGTTATGTTATGCCAATTTGTAAAGAGCTTCCGCTCTGGGAGTGCGTCTCAGTCCTCTATCTCTCTGTACGCTCACGCTTTAGCACAGCCAAGAAGGAAAGACCGTGATACAACAACAAAGGTAGGGTGCTCGCAGTGTGCGCTCTCAGCAAAGTACTAAAAAAGTTGAAGCGTACAGTTCGTCGCGCAAAAGCTCAGTACTTAACAAAATATGAGCGCCTTACCTTTTTTGTTGTATTATGGACCGTTCTTACATTTTGGATTTTGAAAAGCACACAATTTATAAAGCTTTCGGCAAATACGTGTTCTGCTCTCAGTAATATTTGCCTAACCAAAACCGGATACAGAGAGCGGTTCTGCTTCATTATTGCTGTCTTTAATGTGCGCTGTATTGAGTGAAAATTTGAATTGGTTGTTTTTTCAGAGGCCTGCCTAAAACTTAAGAGGACTTTCTGCTTTAGACTGCCGAATTTCACCGTGAAAAGAAAAGAATTTTTTAAGCCTTTCTTTTTTAATTTGGTACACAGAAAAAAAAGGGATCTAAAAAAGATCTCCGCTTGTCTAAAACAATACAATTAAACGTGTTTGCTAATAAGAAGCTCTCATTCCGAGGAATTCGGTGTTCTTTAAGCCTAAACGAGTTCAATTTTTCCGTTCACCGATTCGTCCAGCATTCACCCTGACCATGACAAATCACAAGGCCAATGCTTGAGCTTTTGTGGTCAGATTTAAAAAAAATTGCATATTAATCTCATGGCCAATTGACAAGTGGCATGTTCGCGTGTGGGCAAAGCATCCGCTTTGTTCGTTCTTGCGCCTAATCAAATAAAAAATGTCTTATAACACTGAAAAGAACCAACACAAGTATAACCTTTCGTGGACTATTGTTACCTTCATTAATTTGTTAAAATTCATATATTAAGTTTGGCTAGGATGCAAACATTTCCCACACAACATTTGGAAGATCATTTAAGCAAAAATCACCTTGATGAGTCTTTTTCAAGCACTTGACCCAACATTTGGAAGATCATTTTCATAAAAATCACCTTGATGAGTCCTTTTTGACTCCTTTTGATGATCAAAAGGAGATGTCTATTATATGCGATTAATTGAGAGTCTCAATTTGAGACTGGAAATTGACATGAATATGCTTAAAATGTGATTTAGTGATGATATACGACTTCAAAAAGACTGTCAAATGACTCGATACTGATTGGAAACTGATCAGAAGAACGGGTTAAAAGCGACTCTTCAAGAAGAATCGCGACTAGGGTCGCGACTTAAGTGTCATTTATGATCTGCAAACGAGCGCATTTATAACTACTTTAATCAGCCTTAAATTACCTAAAATGTTTGCTGGGTATGCATTTGCTTATACCCACCCAACATTTGGAATCAGCTTACTGAGTCTTTTTCAAGCCCTTTTAATGGTTCTATCTTGTGTGATTAAAAGAGGACTCAAAAATGGCTCATCCAAATGCTCAAAATGTGATTGATTGAAACACGAAATACGAAAAGACCCGCAAATGACTCGAATATGAGTCGAAAGTGATCAGAAAACTGGGTTAAAAACTACTCTTCACGAAGTTTCGCTGCTAGGGTACCATTTTCTCTAAAACTACTTGCAAATGATTCGAATCTGATCAAAAGACCGGTTTAAAATAACTCTTCAAGAAGAGTCGCGGCTGGGGTATCATTTTCTCCCGACAAAAGTCAGATGATATGACTAAATAGTCATTTCAGACATCGGACTCGAAAACGACTTAAAATTATTCTCACGTTTGAGACTTTTTCGAGTTTTTGGACTAAAATCGTCAAAAATGCGCCTTTTTTCTGATCGTAAATGATACTTTTGTCGTGAGAAAGTGATACCCTGCCTCGAATCTTTTTGAAGAGTCGTTTCTAGCCCTTTCTGTTGACTTATTGAAATTATATTGAGCTTTGTTATCAAAAGTAAGAACTTTATTAATGATAAAAGTAGTTTGTTTTAGTTGCTGGATTAATGAAAGTGAACACCAAATTGCTCTTCTACAATCTGAAGTTAATGTTGAATGCTGACAGGCATATATTTTTGGAAAATCAAACGCATTGCTGGTAACATTTCAACAAAAAGTGAAAGAAATGCCAAATAAAACTAACCAAATGACAAAGAATTTCTTATCTAGCTACGAATTAAGTACCTCAGTTACATTAGGGAAAAGAGTAATTTGTTTCAAGTTTAGAACATTAAAAAAAAAAATGCTCCCCAAGGAACAACAATCCACTAATATACCCAAAGCACTCTAAGGAAGTGGTTACACAAAAATCTGCAGAAAAAGGAAAAACAAATGTGCAACAAAGCGAACAATTGTAATTTAACTGCAGTCAGAGTCTAGTTGGCAGCAACAATAATAATAACAACAACGACAACTAGCAATGTGCGCCGCCTCAAGTGTTGTAAGCGGCTTTTGTTTGGCAATTGTTTGCCTGCATGGCCATCAGGGGGGAAAGGGGTGGCTGGGGGGCCGACTAAAATTGGTAGGCAAATAAAAGGCACACACACAGACACACAAACATAATCCACTTTGCATCAAAAAACAGAATCTAACAGGAAGTTACACATACGCCCTGTGGTGCGTCCCTTCAACTCGTGTTTTTTTGCGCGCGCGCCGATTTCGGTTGACAAATGTCACAGCAGCAAGCTGCATCTACTCTAAACTCTAGCAAACCAAATGGGAAACACTGTACTCCCGCCCGCCTCTGTCTCTCTCTCTCCCATCGTTATGATGTTCGTGAAAAACTTGACACTTAATTGTCTGTCCATGTCTATGTGCGTCATGTAGAGTTTGTAGTTGTTGTTATTGTCTGGCGCCTGTTTCTGTTGTCAATTGTTGCACATTTGCATGCCCAGGGAGGGAGCTGTTTGTTGGAGCTAGAGACGGAGCTGGGCCAATGCCCGCGCGCGTTTGTTTTATGAGGCGTCAAGTGAAATGAGCCGCCTTCTGGCTAAAAGCTAGTTTAACAGTCAGCAGCTTCCTCTCTTTGCAAGCACTTAAGCAATCATAACAATCGAATGCAGATAGAAATGACAATAAGTGGAAGATGAAATACTCTGCAAAATGGTTAAAAGTTCTTACAATCATGAAATTGGAAAATGTGAACTCCGCTTTGGTTTGGTTTTCTGAAGGACACAATCTAAATATGTGTTATAAACATTGCATCCGATGCATAAACGACCTCAATTTCGTAATATTTTGATCGTGTTTGGATCAGTAGAGTGGCACTTGGGATAACTTTTTCAGTGCAGAAGTTTAAAAAACAATTTCAACCGATTGTACCGCTCGATGGTGGGGCTTAGTATGGACAGTTGTACGCAGATTCACTTTCTCTCTATTTTACGAAGTTGTATGCCTTTGCCTTACGCCTGCTGATGCTCCTTCTATTTATAATGCTCTTTTCCAATAGTTGTTCCACTGGCTTTTAGCTTCATAATTACCTAACTGCTAAGTGGTTATGGCTACATATTTATACTATAATTAACTAAGTAACTAAGTCTTGCGAGTGCTTGATAGCCCTGTGCGTTAAGATGCTGACAAGAGCTCAGTCGTGAGTTCCAGTCTTGGTGCTGAGGTGTTGTGGTTAATCTTGTCTGCTCTGCCCTTCTAACATTTTTTTCTAAGTCTTTCAAAGTTCAATTCGGCAATCAACTTTTTACTGTCACCGCTTTTACTTAAGATGTTCCCAAGTGGCTTGACTTTTTCATTCAGTGTATCTAGTTAAGAGTAAAGTCTACTGCTTTAAACCACTCGGTTCGGTCCAGTGGTTCGAGCAGCTTTTTAGCCTCTGGTTCGATACATTATTTGGTTTTTGGAGCTAACTGAACTGCAATTTCGGTTCACTCGTTATTTCTGTAAAATATTTTATAATAGTATTTATATAGTATGTGACTTTTCGCACATCTTCAAAACCTATTTGATAGAAATCATTTGAATAGCTTTAAAACCTTCGAAGATAATTAAGAAAGGAAATGGGATACTCTGAAATGTATTCTGATGAAAGGTATATTAAGAGGTCTGGGACCACATGATTCAAAATTATGCCAATTCACAATTCGAAGCTATATCCTTTTGGAATCGCCGAAGATCAATGCAGTCTGTAGAGGTATTCCTTTCCCCATTAACGAATCTTAATTTGTTCGAAATACATATGAAACATTTTGATGAAATTAATGAAACTTCCAATTTTTATATTTTGAAAGTATGCGTCTTACTTTTTAAAACTGAAACGATTTGTTCGAAAGAATGCCGGTTTGGTTTGGTTCGCACCTCGAAAAATAACAAAATTTTCGAAGCTTGAGCCCATAAAACCCCATACGTTTACCTTTAAATCAAATCAATTCCAAAAAGACCATCTAATACCATCTTCCTGTGGGTCAGAAATCTACTGTTATTGGTTAGCAAGATTGTCTGCATAGGCCACCACAACGTGTCCCTCCGCCTCCATAAGCCGCAGCAGTTGGTTAACTGTTACAACTTATAGTAGCGGAGAGAGTACGCCTCCTTGCGGAGTACCTCTGTTTACATATCTGCGAGCAGATGCACCGCCAAGCTCGGAATACATCGTCCTGCTGGTTGACGGTTGGTCGATGAATCTTACTAGCAGCACATCCACTCCCACATATGTCAAGGCTGAGGTGATGGCTTTAGGTTGGACTTTATTAAAGGCAACCTCAATGTCAATCTTTCAGATCAGAGAGTGCAGGTCGGTTTCGGTGGACCTACCATTGCTGTAAGCTTGGGGACTTATAAATTGCCTCAGGTGTGCGTCTAAAAGTGTCTCAAGAGTTTTGAGTAGGAATGAGGAGGATAGGCTGATTGGCCTATAATTTGGTTTGGCTTCACATGTGAAGCTTTGCCAGCCTTCGGTATGAATATCTATCTACTGTTATAACCAGTTGGGAATTTTAAAAGCAGATTCGCTCAAGAATAATTCGTCTTTTCCGTTGCACACTTTAGGTATTGAAGAACGTTTGTTCTTATACACCAATCAAGCTTACAGAGGAAGTTTATTTCCGATTTTTGCCACGCCCCTCCCTCCATCTAAACGTCATTTCTCTCAGAGTTTCATAGATAGAAGGTCGGTACTTGCTGTACCATATTTAATAATTAAAATTCGTTATAGATTTGCTAAAGGAATGGTAACCTTTTCGGTAGTCGAGTTATGAGCATAAGAATGTTCAACTGCTGCAGCGCTGCTTGCTGCTGCAACTGCAGCATCAAAATTTATATTGAGCAAACACTTTCGTCGTGTATTAATGTAGTATTAATGTTGCTTTATATCATCTCCTTCACCTGCTTAAGCCGTTGCTGATCTCATATCAGCGGAGGAAGAACACCTTCTTCTGAATGTTATTCCGTTAAATTGCGAGTAAGCCGTCCTCCTAATGATTTACTGCTGCCTCAACACCCAATGCTTTAGGTTGAGCAGTATAAAACACACCCTCTATGTCAAGAAATCCAACTAGCGAGTAATCTCTTAGTTCAACAGAATTGCAGTAGAAGTGCATGGCGGTTTCAGTAGGCTTAACTTAGCTGTGCACAATGCGTTGGGCTAAAAGTTTGCTTCAGGTGGGTTTTAAGCAGGAACGAGACTAGCTTGATTGGAATATAATCATTTGGTTTTGGTTTCTAGAGGGGATGTAAAAAGTTGCTCTTAAGGCAGCTTCCTTTTGTCTCGAAGTGTTGCTACGCCTACACTCAGAGAAAAAATAGAGAATTTCCTACCAAGATCAGGAATGTTTGATGTCAGAAGTTCGATAATAATGAAAATTCTTGATTCAAGAGTGAAATTCTTGATCCAAGTATGAATTTTTGATCCCGATTTTCTTCATCCAATAACTTTAATACTTGATTCAAGTACGAATCATTCTCAAATTAAGCAGAATAGTTCTTGAATCCAGTGCTAAATATAAGAGTGCATAAACAAGAGCAAACGGCATTGTGAAAAACCGAGAATGTTCTTTCTAGTATCAAGAGCTCGTTAGATTCAAGATTGTGATCGTTTACTTTTAAATCAAGAGCTTCACTGATTCCAATCATACAACAATTTATAATCCGTGGTTTTTCCATTTTGTTTAATTTTATTTCAACGAAAATAAATTGTTAAACCATGTAGCAAGTTTTAGACGGCTCGAGGACTATACAACACCTCGAACAGTCCCTATCCATGCCTGTAATGCCATAACTGGTTGGGAATTCCAAAGCAACATGAGTGAAAAATCGATTGCGATAACTGCACCACACACCCCTCTCCCATAAAAAAAAGAAAACTGAAAGAGCGCAAGTTCAACGCTGTGTTCTCTCAAATGTGCTTGCTCTCCTCTCTGGCTCTTTACCTCACACCCCCGTGCCTAAAAACACTATACTGAGAACGAATTTAGTTGGATTTCAAGAGCGAAATTCTTGAAAATTCAAGACCGAATATATTTTCTATATATTAACCTTGCTTAAATATCTCAACTTCCTTGAATGTATCTGCCTGAGGTTCGATCTCTCTCTTCGATCTCCTACATATTTTAAGCCATTTATGGCCCGATATGACAAGGTCAAGCAGTCAATTGCCCTACCTGTTAGAAGGTCGTTTGTCTTTCTTTTCCATCTTGCAAAAAGTTTATGATCCTGCCTTTGTGGTGTAGAGAAATATGCAAGTGATTTGCATAAACACAAAAGTCAAAGTGCCTTATTCTGGCTGCAGCAGTTGCAGCTGTTGTTTCCAACCAACCGAGAGACCAGGTTCTGGTTAGTGGTTAACGCGGCACTTCTGCGGATTTGCTAATGAAAATGAAGTCGTAAAAGTGTACTGCTCTTGCTATCCTTTTTCAAATCCTGCAAGCGCCATTTAGTTTCAACGAGCGCTTAGCTTAATGAACAGCATAATTAAGGCAAATGTTGAAAATGCTGCAGAAAATCGAATGGGGAAAATCCCATAAGCACGTTTTAATAGCCTCACTCCCGCCGGGAAAAAGACAGGACATATCAAGCCATAGATCAAATGGCGGGGATATAACTAAAAATCACATTAATGGGGCAAGACAAAACTTTTGTACGTACACCCAAAGACATTAAACCAAAAAGTCCCCAAAAAGTAGGGCCAGACTCAGCTGGCGGTGAGAAACGATGAGAAACAAAATAAAACATAAAATAAAATGCCCAAAAATTAACGACAAATTGCGCATCATTAAGAGCAAAGCAGGCGGAGGCCCCCTGCCCCAGAGAAGAGGACAAATAAAGACAGCAACTGACACGAGCAAGAAACAGGGACACAGACAGAAAGAAAAGGAAAATAAGAAGGTTGTTGTTTTTTTGTTTTTTTTTTGTAAGGAGCGGTTGCGCCCAAGGAGCACCTGGGTGCAGTCATTTATTTGATTACAAGCCACGAGCATAACAAAACACAATACATGGCAGGGAACAATGGCGAAAGGTGTGGGGGCTCTCTAAGTCTTCACATACTCCCTTAAATTCGATTTAAAAAATTTTACAAAATCCAATAAACTCAAGAGGAGAGGATTCCTTTAGCTAAAAGTAGGTAGGCAAACATATTCCTGCGAAAAGAGCTTATTTTAATTTCAACTTTCTGAATACCCAACTTAATTGCCCAACTATGGACCCTTTCATACACCCACACAAGGCTCCCCCTCCCGCTTCTCCCCCCATAATGACTCACTCTAGCCGGTAGCGGCAGCCACAATGAAGTTTACCAAACTTTGGTTCTGGTTTTAAGGTTCATTTTTTTTTTTTATTATTTTCCTTTTTTTTGTGTGTGAAGGTGACATTTTCGTGGTGGTGAAAAGTGACAACCCATCAGGAGGTGCACGTAAAGAGTTTCCTGTGACCATGTTTCGTGTCTGCCTGGTGAGACTTTAATATGTAAAAACATGTTATAAGCGTGTGTGTGTGTGTCGTTGTTTTTTAGTGAATAATTTTAATTGCTTTTTCCATGTGGCGCAGTAACATCATGATATGCTCTAAAAGTATGCAATGTGTGTTGTAATATGAATGTGGAAAATCGGCTGGTGTTGTTTTTTTGAATGGACAGGCAGATAATGCAACTCGCTGCTGTTATAATTATTTAAAATTAATAACCAAAACTAAGTAATCAAGCCATGATTCCTTGCTATTTGATTCTTTCAACTGGCTGCAATCGATATTAAAAGTTTGAAATTGGGAAAATATCAAATATGTATCCTAAAAAGCCCAAGGCCCCTTCATTTTAGGACATACAACATATTTCCCTACAGCTGTGAGACCTTTAAGACCCTCGGATTTTGGCAGATTTTTTTTTACACTTTATCTTCAGTTCTTTCGGATTCGATACAGCGCATACGTAGTCGGCATCTCAACGCAGACGACTATCAACGTCAAGCGTGACAGTCCGACAAAAAAAACTGTATGGAGTAAAGCCAGGCGAGAAATCACAGTACATAGTTCACCCAAGCACTCAGAAAGCGAAAAGCTAGGTGGTGTTGATGACAGGACTGTTGCTTTTTCGGTAGATGTCATGTGTTCAAATCCCCGGAGAAGCATTAATTTTTTTTTTTAGTATTTGAAATGTATTTAATATTTGGTCATGGTTTTATAATGTTATTTTCGTCTCTGTGCACCATATTCGCACTGCATTTATGTTAGTTTTAGTGAAAAATTTTACTTATTGCGTACAAGTGGTGTTTTTCAGTGAGCGAAAATTCACGAACAAAATATTTGGAATGTATATATATAATTTTCTGTCGCTAAACCTGAAGCGGAAGGCATTTAAGTTCTGTATAGAAGAGACAGACGCATTGCCAGTGCTTTCTGACTTGTCATTGGCATATCTTATTACACCAGGAAGCTCAGTGGCTAACGATTATTGATAAAAACAGAAGATCATTTTTTTTGGGTATGTTTGTAATCTATTTCAACTCCTAAGCTCTATGTTGAAAAATTTTAATTTATTATTTTATTATTGTTTAATAACTTCATGCTGCTCGGATAAGTATGCAACATTTTTTTAACTCGGCCATTTATTATCCGATCCTTTTGATATCTTAAAAATTGTGGGAGTTATTCAACATTTCTTATTGCGTGGGCGGGAGGGGGCGTGGCCAAAATTTGAAACAAACTTGATCTGCCTACAAACAATACTAGCTAACATCTAAAATATGGTTGCTCTAGCTCTTCTAGTCTCTGAGATCTCGGTGTTCATACAGACGGACGGACAGACGGACATGGCAATATCGACTCGGCTGTTGATGCTGATGAAGAATATATATACTTTATGATATCGGAGATGCTTCCTTCTGCCTGTTACATACATTTGCACGAATTTAGTATACCCTTTTTACTCTACGAGAAACGGGTATAAAAACTCATCACTTAAGCACAAAAATCCTAGTTTCCTGAATGCAACAAATTTGAAATCAACGTTTTTTAAAAATAATTTTTAATATTGCTAAAAATATCGATATAGTTATTTTTAAAATATCCGTTCATAGTTCATAGATTTTTGATTAGTAAATCATCCTTTTCTCATTTTTTTTTTAAGTTTTTAATGGTTTAAAATACTGAAAATACTCAACATTTTTACATAATCTTATTTTGGCCATAGAGGGATGTATAAGAAATACCCACACAAAATTGCAAGCAAATCGGCCCATTTGAACTCAAAAATCGTGTCAAACGTACGGAAAAAGGTTTCATTATGCGTCAAATGACACCTTTATAACTTCAATAGATTTGCTTATTGTGTAAATATCGAAAATGTCATATTATCAATAGTTTTCAATATTATCGATATTTTTCAATATTATCGATATTTTTCAATATTATCGATAACTTTAAATATTATCGATATTTGTACCCTAAAACATTTATGTCGAAATTATACTTTCCACATTTTTACATTTTTCAATGTTATCGATATGTTTCAATATTATCAATATTTTTCAATTTTATCGATATTTTTACCCTAAAATATTTATATCGAAATTATGCTTTTTCAATATCGTCAAAAATATCGATATTTTTTAAATATCCGGCAACCCGAGTTCAAGCTTTAACTAATTCTGAGATTTGTATTTGTATCTGCACATTTGAACCGGTTCTGAACCAGTAAAACATCCAAAGCCATTTGATCAAATATCAAGTTTAGAGCTTGAATAACTTCTGAGGTAAGGCTTTGAACCACTTTTGAACCGTTTCGAGCCATTGTTGAATCTGTTAACAGACTCAAGACATAGCCGATGATTCTTTCCTCATATTGTCAAAATATGCTAGAGAAGCCCAAAAAAGGACAAATACCTATATCTATACAAACAAATATTAATTTTATGTGTGTGTAAGAATAGAGCCCATAAGAAGAACGTGAATTGAAATCTATAACGATATAAAAATGCGGTACACATTCTTTTAGACCAGCATTATTCTATTAAAGCCTTCATAAGATTCTAAAAGAACTTTATAAAACACATAAAATACTTTTTTCAAGATGAGAAACAAAAAGAAAAAGCTTTAGTACACTTTGGTAAGAATCGGAAAGTGTTATCTTCAGATAGGTCAGTTAGTTTCGTTTTGGATGATTAACTGTGCAAAATCTTGTACCAACCTAAAGGAAGGGGTAAAATGGTTCAAGCAATGGAACCTAAAGTAAAACTCTGCTCGGTTTCTATTCTCTGCCAGCGATTTGCTTTGCATTTTCATATTTTTTTTACGTTTTAGTCTAGCAAAGGACAAGCAGGACAACGCAGAATAAGTAGTCAAGCCCAAATATTAATAATGGAGTGGAGTAATGCAGAACCGGATGGAATAATGAAGCACCCAATCAATAATATATCTCATTCTAAGTTTTGGTTACAATTTCTTTTTCGATTTTCATATTTATTTCTCTTCGTGAGGGCATTTTAATCAGCACTTTTGCACTTTTCCGCTGAGTTTTTCCGGCACTGACCGCTCTCTGTCTTCCTCCCACACTTTGGTAACTGATTTTGTTTGCCATCCATTGGTATCCATGGACTCTTCACTTTACTCTCAGCTTTTTTGTTTGCCTTCGTTTAGTGTTTAACATTTTTTTTTTCTGTCTGTGCTGAGGAGTTGCGGTGAGGCGGCTGTGGCTCAGTTTTTAATCAAAACATAATGTAAAAAAAAGGGATGCGCCCTGTACTGTTCTCCATCAGCCCCGTCTCTCTGGTTTTCTGGCTTGTTTGTGTTACTCCAAAAAGTGTTTGCTTTGTTGTAGTTGTTGGTTTTGTTGTCCATTATTTAAAGCATAATGTCACAATAAACGTGAAAGGTGCAAAATATTGCCCAAGGCAGGCACAACAAAAAAACAACAACAACTCGACTTAATAACACTTTGCAGTCCTCCACTGCCAGCCAGCCAGCCAGCCAGCCAGCCAGCCATCCATCCATCCATTCCATCTACACTGCATAAATTTGGCCGAAGAGAAAAAATAGCAGACTTCTTTCATGTCGCTCCCCTCACACACACACACACACACACAAAGTTAGTTGTCGCTGCAGTTGTTGTACATAGTTTGTTGTTCCTGTCCATCAGTTCGTCCACGTGCCAGGGATAACAACGTCAACGCCCCGCTGGCAATTCGCAGTGTTTTCGAGGTGCCGACATCATCATCTTCAACGTTAACATGAAAAAACAAACGGCAGAAAAGGTATAACAGACTAGACCTGAGTCTGCAAAGCTGAAGAAGGTTCAAGCTTCGAATCCATCACAAAGCTCGAACATATCGAACCCAAAGATCACTAAGATCTCTATTAAGCACTGAACCAAACCAGACCCTAATCACTTGAAGTTCCTGAAAAACTTGAAACTTTCATGTTTTCTCTCTTGAAAATGTTAAGGTAATTTTATGGTCGATCCACTTCGATTTGTTAACTGTATTTTTTTACACTTTATTTTCCCACCCCTCGCTTCAGTCATGCCCTTGCCTGTACCAAGGCCCTAATTGCAAGTAAGCCTCATTTCCAGCACAGTACGAAAGGTTTTGGTGCGGTCAAAGCAATTTACAACTAATTATGTATGATGATTGGAAAAGCTAACCATTGACCTTTCTTTAAACATATTTACTTTAAAATGTTTTCATGTTTGTCACGTGTTTTTTTTTTGGCAGAAGACAAACTGAACTCATTAGCACTTAAAACAGACAAAATGCAGTCACGTCGCAACATAAGACAAACCAAATGGAGACAAACGGCGAGCCACTTCCGTTGCCATGTTGATATATTGTGAACCCACTTGAACTGCAATCCATTCCAAAGATCTATTCTATCTGTACGTACAGATGTGTAATAATAAAGCGTACATGTGTGTCTTGATATGTCTGCTTTTGGATGGTACTTGGTGTTATGTGCTGATGGAACTTGTTGCCGATCAATGCTACATTGTGAAAATTGTTGGTAAACATCAAGCTAAAACAAATTGATGGCAAATTATACCAAATTGTACAGAGAGTAGGGATAGTAAAGAGCTTAATTTCAAGTTAAAAATTACGATTTAAGTATTATTAATTGATTTTTAATGTCAGTTTATCAGCGTCTCTACATGAAAACGAAGCCAGAACTGCATGAGAATTTCAAGGCAGCACATGCGCAAAAACTGACATTCGAAAGACAGCGCCGAACCAGATGGAAGCCCTTGTGTGTGTGTGCGTCCCCAAGTGGCCTTTACGAACACTCAGAGAAAAAATAGAGAATTTCATACTTGGCAGAAGAATATTCGACATCAATAGTTCGAGAAGAGTGAAATTTCTCGATCCAAGAGCGTAATTCTTGAGCCAAGTATGAATTTTACTAAACATTCTCAAATCAAACATTCTTGAATCAAGAGCATACAGTATTGACCAAATTATAGAATGTTCTTCCGATTATCAAGATCTCATCAGATTCAAGAGTAAGATCGTTGACTCTTAAATCAAGAGCTTCATTGATTCCAATCATACAACAATTTAAAAGCAGTTGTTTTTTTCAATTTTGCTTAAATTTATTTCATGGAAAACAAATTAATAAACCATGTAGCAAGTTTTAACTGGCTCGAGGAATACATAACACCTCACAGCAGCATCAGTCCTTGCCTGTCAACTGGCAGTCTCACAGCCGTTGCTCAATGCCAGCAATGCGATAACTGGTTGGGAATTCCAAAGCAACATAAGTGCAAAAATCGATTGCGCTCTCCGCTCTTCCATAAAAAACCAAACTGAGAGAGCGAGTTCTACGCTGTGTTCTCTCAAATGTGCTTGCTCTCCTCTCTGTTTCTTCACCTCAGCCCCCTTGCCCAAATTCATCATACTGAGAACGAATTTAGCTCGATTTCAAGAGCGAAATTCTTGAAAATTCAAGAACGAATAAATATTTTTTAAGTGCGTTCGCTCTTAAGTTATTCGTTCTACTTTTTTCTGGGTGTATTAGTAAAAGAGAATGAAGAATGAATTGAAAATGGAACACCTTTAAGCCTTTAAATGGAAAACAAAAATTCTTATATTTTAAAAAAAGGTTTTCCACAATTTTTGCGGTTTTTCCAAAGTTTAAAAAAGTTTGATAAAAAGAACTTTAAAAATGAGTTGTGAGTTAAGCGGTTGAACAACTTAAAAGTTCCATTCAAGAGTTTCCCGCCCATTTTTTGACTTTTGGGATAGATTTTTCAAATTGTGGGCACCTGTTTTCCACCCAGGGGGTGAATTTGGCGGAAAAGTGGTATGCATTATGGTTGATTTTTATAATGGATAACAGGGATGTTGAACCGAACCTAACCGCTTATTCCAGCTGGTGAACCGAACCGCAAACCGAACCGGCTTCCTTTAAGAATTGCTGAACCAAACCGAAAACTACAAATAAAAACGGTTCAGTTCTCTGACGAGTTTTAAGCCAATGATACTTATTAATTTGGGAATTTGAATTGTTTCCCTAAGATCATTTTTCTACATTTCGTTTGACTCTCTATATTCTAACCGATGCCGGAACTTTTAAGGATGACTTGATGAAAATTTAAGAACAAGTAATCTTGTAAGTCTTCTGTAATTGCCCTCCGATCTCTTAATATACATACCATCAATCTACATTCTTTCATCTAGTGGACAATATTTGGAATTTTCTGTAATACTTCTTCACCTTAATTCAATCCTTACCAGCGGAGTGTTTACACTTTTCTATTCTAATCTTTTCTAGCCGACATTCTCTGTTTTCGAAGATCATTCCTCAAGGAACATAATATAATATATATATTGGGGACAATCTTCTAAGGGTTTTAAAGATATTCAAATGGCTTATAGGAATTCAATTTGAAAGTGTGCAAAAGTCACATGACAATAGAAATCATAATGTACCTTTGTGAACCACTGAACCGAACCGGAACCGCGGTTCAGTCAGCTCCAATAACCATGAAATGAAACGAACCGGCGGTTCAGAAACGGTCTGAACCACTGAACCGAACCAGTCCTTTTATTCGAGTGGTTTGCATCCCTGATGGATAATGAATAAAAAGTTGCACAACAGTTTTCTGTGAATTTTAGAAGGTTTAGAAGTCAAATAGCTCGCGGTGAACTTAATTATTCAACAAAACTTGTCTTTTTCTTTTCTAAAAGCCTCTGTTTTCTATGAACTGTATTAAATTCTATCCCTTAATTGCAAGATTGAGTTTTCTAGATTAAACCCATTGTTAATCCAATAATTTTGTTTCTACTAAGAAACCCGATACTATTGTTCTTCTTGTATTTCGGCTGGTTTGAGTGCAAACATGCGTTGGTTAAATAAAAATAGCAATATGTAGGCCTGCCTCTCGCTGCCTGCCTGCGTGCCTGCCCTGCCCTGCCCCTGCCTGCCTGTCCGCTTGACTAGGGCCTGATGCACTTGCCGTTCGCTATCTTGCTGCCTGCTTTAATTATAGCCAACCGCTATCTTTTAGGGCGTCTGTGAAGCGGAAGTTTGTTTAGGATATTTGGCATTGTGCTGGCATTTTATAGCAAACTCATGCAGCTGCGCCCAGCAGTCAACGTATTCCATGGCAAACTCAATTCTGCATCATTGATGATGCGAATTATTCAAATTACGGCGCCTGTTTCTTGGCAGGCGGTGTGTGGTGTTGTGGTGTGGGTTGTGCTTCTTACGGCTTTGGCATACAAATGATGTGAGAGAGCGCACAATAATCGACTATTGGAATGCACTCACCTGTCAGTATGGTAATAGCTTCGTTCTATGACTGGCGTATGAGAAGTTAATATTTGCAGACACTTAGAAAAAAAAAGGTTTTTCTCTGTTTTATTTTCAGTGGTCAGCTTCAGTCAATATAATTCCTTTTGATATGTTTCCCCTCCAGCTGTAAGAAAAAAGTAAGAAAATTACATTTAAAATGGTGACTTTGAAGGCGATTTGCTGGGCTGCAGGGCAAGTGTCGCAGACTGTGGAAATTTTCAAACATGTTTATGCGTAAGAAATACAGGATTAGAAGTGTGCACAGCCTTAAACAGATTTTTTTTTTGCCTAATAAGAAGATAGACCGAAATCGTAACGATTGCCATTTTCTTCAATAAGTAGAAGATTTACTAAGAACATTTCTTGACTGTTATTCTTCCACTCAGTTATCATACACACTGAATCAAGGGTTCTGAAGGCTCCAGCAGCAACTCTCGAAACGGACCTTCAAAACTTATCAATATCTAACATGCTGAACCTTTAACCCGAACCCAAAATATTCCAAGATTTTCATTTAATAAAAACTCTTTTTAAGTAATGCATTATGTCTACCTCTCAAATTATGTTCGAATCGCTCAATACTCAATCAATATTCAAAGGCTTTTGTTTTTAACTAATGTAAATATTTAATGCTAGTAAAATATCCCAATTAATAATTTAATTGAAGTGAAATATACTAATTAAATATTGACTGCTTGTAAAAAGCCACAATTTAAAATGTAATAAAAGGAAAATTTCTCTATAAAAATATTTTGTATACGACTGCTTTTATTTTTGACTCAAGTAAATATATAATTCTGGTAAAAGTCAAATATCCCAATTCAAATATTTTGTATACAACTGCTTTTGTTTTTGACATAAGTAAATATTTAATGCTGGTGAAAAATCCCAATTAAAATTTTTAATTGAAGTAAAATATACTAATTAAATTAAAATGCTGGTGAAAAATCCAATTAAAATTTTTAATTGAAGTAAAATATACCAATTAAATATTGACTGGTTGTGAAGACACAATTTAAAATGCAATGAAATCGAAATTTAACAATTGAAAATTGTTTGGTGTGAAAAATCCCCAAAATTTAATGGAAGGGAAATGTTCCCAAGCCAAACCTATCATTGCGATATTTTAAGTGCTATAGCCGTTAAAGATTGAGTTCGTCGAAGTCCACTGCGCAATCAGTAAATCATGTCTAATGATATGCAAGAAAAGCCTAAGAAGTGACTTGAGACTTACTGCAAGACAAGAGACACACCATCAACTTGCTTACAACAGCTTTGAAACAAAAACGCGTGCGCTTACAATGCCCCCAGATGCTGTTTACTGACGAGAAAATGTTAACCTTAGAGGAATCGTTCAACAAACAGAAGTACATATAGGGTGTATGCTGAGTCATCCAAACAAGCGTTCGAACTCATACCCAGTGTACCGGCTTATGTGTTGGTTTGGTGGGGAGTTTGGATTCCTTCGTTTGTTATGAAAAAGGAGTCAAAACTTCTTCGAAATTGCATGAATCCGACGTTTTGGAAAAGGTTGTAAGGCCTCTCAACACGACATTGTTTGCCAGCAAGTCGCGGATCTTTCAACAAGACTCCGCTCCAGCTCACAAGGCAAATACGACTTAAACATGGCTAAAAAACCGTATGCCTAACTTCATTTCTACGAACGATTGGCCCGCTGGTAGCCCATTCTTGAATCCATTGTACTACAAACTGTATTCCGTTCTCGAAGCTAGGCCTTGCTCTACTCAACAACCAAATATTGAGTCTTTTAATCGCGCCCTAGTCCGAGCAGTGTATCGATATTGTCGAAGAGAAGGAGCGAAAGAAACCGAGAGCAAGGTTATCTCTCTCAACAATAAAATGAGGCCAAATGGAAACACAGTGTGTGGAGCTTTATCTATAAGGAGCTTGATCTGTTTGGAGTCATTATAAATTTTAGCTGACTAACTCGAATCAAAATATTTTCAGACTTGACTTACTTGAACCTTTTTTTTTTAAACATGAATCAATTGGCACTTTGATTCCACTCATGCAGGGCTCTGGTACACACACACATAAGCAAATGCTTCTATCAACTAAGCGTTATATTATTATGTCAATTTTCACTTGTGATGCCTTGAAATTCCCAAACAGTCATGGCAGTAAAGTCATGAAGAGGAAGCTGAAAGATAGAGTTTATGCAAACAACTAATGACCTCGAGCAAGAACTTGCGGGTTTAAAATTCACAAAGGTTGTTTAGATAGACAGATGGGCTCTTGTGAGAAGCTTTTTAGGGGTAACATTAAGTTTGATTACCTAGGTTAAGTCGATCTCGGTTATTTTTGGAAGCAATTCTTTTTCCTGGATTGGGAAAATCCGGAATTGACTGACTTCTGACATTGTTTTCATTCCGGATATATTGATATACAGATTATTCAAGGTGTTTGAACAATAAATATTTAATATCTTATTCATAATTGAATCGATTTTAACTAAAACATATATATCCCTTCCCAAACTTGCTGCTTAACTCATGATAGTGCTGCAAGGGACATAAAGGTGCAATGCCATTTATGAATTTTCCAACGCATAAACTCAATTGGCACAGTTGAGTTTCGGTGTCTAGACCGGCGACTAACATGGGCCAACTTTTCTAAGCCAAAATTACAAGGGGGGGGAGGCCAGAAATGTGGTACACACCTACACACACATGGGAAAAGGAAACAAAACGGCGAAGCGAGCATAAAAACTTTAGCAACGCAATAAAAAGCCGCACAGAAATCAAAAATCAACAGTGGCAACTTGCTAGCCAACCCCAGAGTTGAACCACCCACCCGGAGACTCTATTTTTTGGGGGTGGCTCTGTCCGTTAGTGCAACTTCTGGGCAAGAGGGGCACCAGCATCAGTTGCGTCTCGTCTGCCAAGAGCAACCCAGACATTGCACACAGACAACAGGCTTAATGGGATAAACTACGTGTGGAGTAGAGCAAGGAGCGAGCGCGCGTGTGTATCCTTTTACTACTACGTGTAGCAGGAGCCAGACGACGACGACTTATGACAAATTTTTATGATTTGTATAAAAATTTACATTTTTATTTCAACGGTATTGGCATTACCCCGCACACACACACACACACACAGCGACGGCGCCAAGCTAACGAGACAGAGAGAGAGAGAGAGTGAGGACGGTGGAGGAGGGTAGGTGAAAACCGGCTGCTTGTTTTGCCGGCGAAAATAACGGCAGTCAAAAACAAACACCCACACAACTACTCACCGGCCAATTGACCGCTAAAAGCAATCTGACAGCAGCACACTAAATTGTTTTTATATCCATTTCATTTGCTTATTTATTTAAGATATTTCCATTTTCTACTTCTTTCATTTTGTTAGCCCAATTGCATTAGGGGCATTCATTACCACGCACAGACACACACGCGTATACACACACACACACAAAATACTACAACGAGAGGGGGGTTCACACAGTCCATGTACCGTTAGTGAGACACAAATACACCGCGACACGTCCGTACTTGAACACAAAATCCGCGGGAATGATTACAGCGAGCATGATATTCAGAGTGACCGTAGGTCGAGTAAGCGGAAGATACCAAATGTAAAAACGCCAGACCAACTTGACTGGGAATACCAAAAATAAATACCAAATGCAGTCAAAAAATATTTAACGGAACAACTTTAAATTGAAAGGACCTGAAGCTTTTCAAATTTTGGTTGAAGTCTTTTTTTTTGGATTGTTGTCTTAATGACTCAACTACTTTTAGAAAAGAAGATAAAGTTTTTAATACATCTTTCATGGATTTCAAATGAGGGTATGTATTTTGAATTAGAGTGGCTTAAGTTTTTTGCTTAAATTATGTGTTATGATGTTAAGAACATCCTCTGAAATTTCAAGTCAAAAAATATATGTTTCTTTTTAGAACTGTTTTTGTGCTGATATGGGCATCATGCGCATTTTTGCATCTTATATTTTCTATACTTATATTTTATTTTAAGTTTTCCAACATTAAAAAACCCGAAAAAAAGTTATTAAGTACTACTTTTTTCATAGATATAAAAATTTTGTAATATCAAATTGTTTTTTGGGTCTAAGCTAACACCCAAATGTATTAAATCCATGTTTAGAATACAAAAAAAAATGTTATTTAAGGGAAAACTTCGAAACTTTAAATGCGATTATCTCGAAAACACCTTTTCGATAACGTATCTCACGATTTGAAGAGTAATTGTTGACCAATTTTCAAATTTTTTTTTAAAAACTCCTTATATGAACTAGGATATTTGGGATCGGTCAATAACGTAGCAAAACGTAGCTAGAACCAATTAAAGGGGTAAGAAAAAGTCAATTTTCGAAATTTTGTCTTTGAAACCCCATAACTCTGTTATATATTGAATGATCCCATATCTCCGAGTTCACACCATAACCACTTCAGCTCTTAACAAAACCCAGTTTTCAACTTTACTTTCAGATAATCCGCTCTCAAAAAATAGTGAGATATATTGGCCTATTTCGACGGTTTTTATGGTTTTCGTTCAAATTTCTTCAATCTAGAATCCAGAACCTGACAGTTTTGTCATCAGTAGTCATTCCTCATCTTCTGTCAGTCTGGCAGAGTCCAGTTAATGTCGGCATTGCTATAGCCCACTATAGTTATTAATTTTTCATACCATTTTGGTATTTCACGTACCGTCCAAAACTGGTCAGTCTAATTTCGATCCACAATGTATCGATAACAACAAACAGCTGTTCGGTTATCTGTTGTGACTGAGCTTAACCACAAAAAAAAAAGCCGAAAGATTTCAAGTTCTTCGTTAAAGCCAATCTACCCAATTATCGCAAACATCACTCACCTAATTCCTAATCCTAAGGCTGTGAATCCATGCTGCCAGCGTTATGGTGGATCTCCAGCTGAGGAAACGTCAAGCCTGCGTCATTGTCTTGGGCGACATTGGACGCAGTCCACGTATGCAATATCATGCCCAGAGCTTGCTGGAAGACAACTATCATGTGGACATCATAGGTTATGTGGAGACAAGGCCGCTGGACACACTTAGCGGCGGTGGCAGCAAGTGCCAGATTCACGAATTGCCCGCCGTGCCCGTGCCGGTAACAAATCTCACACCCAAACTGAAGCTACTCTTTAAGGCCATTTGGCAGACGTTGAGTCTATTAATGGCTCTGATAGCCATCCGGAGACCACAATTCCTGCTGGTGCAAAATCCTCCCGGCATTCCCACTCTGATTGTCTGCTATTTGTATTGTGCGGTGATGAGAACCAAATTGGTCATCGACTGGCACAACTACACCTACACTGTGTTGGCTGTGGGCACTGGCGGTGAGCAGAGTCGACTGATACGTTTGGTACGCTGGTTGGAACGCTATTTCGGCTCCAAGGGTCATACACACTTCTGTGTGACGCAGGCAATGAAGCAGGATCTGCAGCAGAATTGGAATATTGGGCGAGTGTGTAGCAATTTCTAGTTGATATTTGTTAAATAACCCACACTCTACTACTTGCAGGCCCGTTACAGTGCTCTATGATCGCGCTCCCACGCAATTTCATCCCTTGGAGCTGGCGCAGAAGCATGATCTGTATATGAAGCTATCCAAAGACTATGCCCAGTTCATGCCCGAATGTTATGCTGATCTCAAGCAATCCGGTGTGGTGGAGTCCACAGCTTTCACACAAAAACTGTCCAATGGCTCGGTTGTATACAAACCCCAGAGACGGGCCATACTGGTCTCAAGCACCAGCTGGACGCCAGACGAGGATTTTGGCATACTACTTAAGGCATTGCAGTTGTATGAGGAGGCGGCTGTGTCGGAACCACAAGTCTATCCCTCGCTGTTGTGCGTTATAACGGGCAAGGGTCCACAGAAGGCTCACTACGAGGCGGAGATATTGCGTTTACGTTGGCAAAAGGTGTCCATAGTGACACCCTGGCTGGAGGTGGAGGATTATCCCAGTGTTTTGGCCAGCGCTGATTTGGGTGTGTGTCTGCATTGGAGTACCAGTGGCTTGGACCTGCCCATGAAGGTGGTGGACATGTTTGGCAGTGGCCTGCCGGTGTGTGCCTATAACTTTAAATGGTGAGTGGATGCAAGGAACAAAAAAATGTAGCATGAGTATATCTGGGGTTGTTTATTTCCAGCTTGAATGAGCTGGTGAAGCATGGCCAGAATGGCTTTGTGTTTGCCGATTACCAGGAACTGGCCGAACAACTGAGAATCTGGTTTGAGCATTTCCCCAACAATCCCAGCATTCAGGAGACACGCTTGCGTTTCGGACGCTGCCTAATGGAGTTCCAGGAGCTACGTTGGCGTGAGAATTGGCAAAAGCAAGCGTCTCCCATTTTAGAGGCATTTATTTAGGCATTTTTAGGGTAATTAAAGCGACTTAAACTAAGTTGATATTTTCTTAAACGCGGTGAAGACTTCCTCACCCAAGGCTACGACTGATTGCTTAACAGGATTTGAGGTGACGCGACATTTCTACAGCAAACTGCGGCACAGCGGGCAAGTGGAGTAACTGCATTCTTTGTACTTTTCCAGGCATAAGGTGTGAATTGCATGCTCACATCTTAGATATGTCATGTCATCGGTCATGGGTTCCTGGCAAATGGGGCAGGGATAGTCCGGTAGATTGATGACTGTCTTGAAACAAATTAGACAGGTACGACGAACCCTGCACATCTCTTGAAAGCATTCCTCATGCAATGCATGGCCGCATCTCATTTGATGCATGTCCTCCTGCCCTGTCATTTCCGATGTGCAGCAAACGCATCTGTCGCCGGGTATGCTATAAAGAGAACAGGGCAAGTAAGTCGCATGCAAGTTGTTTCCTTATCTTTATTACCTTCTGCGGGTGAACTGCGCTTGAAGACTATCCTCTTCGTCGTCATCATTCCGTCGTCGTCGTTGATTGTTGTTGCTGCGATTGGCTTGTTGTGGCATTGCACTGTGATTCGCGTAGTAAACGACCGCAGTAGCTGTTGCTAGCACAATGCCAATGGCCACGATCCAGAAACCCATCTTAAATCACAGGAGTTATAGTTATGCAAGGCGCAGAGGGAGCTATTGAACACTAAAAATCCCCAACAAAGTCAAATGTTTAGTATGACCAGTCAACGGAACGTCACAAATGCCAATTATAGTGTGACTAAAATGTGTTTTGCGTTAATATTATTGCAGCAGCTGCTTGCTACCAAAGACTTTTAGATATTATAGATGACGCATGATGAACAAATCGAAAATTGGTAGCCAATGTCAGCTACCAACTCAACTCAGCTAACTACTCAACTTTTTGAGTCAAATTAAATTGCAAACTGTTCAGAACAACATAAACTATTGTTTTAATTAAAGTTTGGATGGATTTGAGAATACCAGGTCCACAAAAGGCTAAGTAACTTACCTCTTAGAGGTCGTGCAGCAATGCACGGTATACTGACGTAAAGAAGGCACATTTAAGAGTATTTCAAAATAAAAATTATGAAGCAATTGTTACTGATAAGGACAGCCATGTTAAGCTAGTTGAGTGTGACCAAGTTACTCAAATTCGTTGCTATTTCTCACAGAGGTGGTGCACATAAGCAAGCAGGGGACATACCTGATAGAAAAAAATTCAAGCTATTTCCAGAAATTTTCCATCCACAGTTTTCCTGAAAATGACGCACATAAGATTGATTGACGTAAAAGAGAGGTCAACCTAAAGTTAATTTAAAGTGTGACCAGAATTGATTTGACGAAAGCGCGATTTGATTTTGATTTGGTGTGACCGCTCTCTGACAGACATAGGATATAGTAATCCCATGCTGACCAAATTTTACAAATCTGTTGTAATGCAAATATTATTAATGATGGGTGAGTTTGGAAGCTCTGGCATTGAAAAAACCTTGTATGCATTTTCCGACCAACCATTCCCATAGCAGCTATAAGATATAGTCATCCGATTTCGACCAAATATTTGCAAAGACAAGTGAAAACAGCTTAATCAAAAACAAGACACCGAACTCTGTACAAGGCAAGACGAGTCAATACCACTGTGCGACGGCTAAAGTTGAGCCTCTATGTGAATTCCTCCATGTTGGTATTTTAAGCATAACCAATTCACGGTCACACTGATTTTCAGTTAAATGAAAATCTCTAACTTAAACAAAATTAATCATCAAACAAATTAATTTGTTATTAACAAACACGTATTATTAAACACAATTTGGCCTACACCGTAACCTGCTTACCGAGAGTTCAGCGTGTGCGAGCTTGAGTTGTGCGGCGGTCTCAGAGTTACCGACTCGCCTGCCACCACCCGCCCCCTCGGCTCATTTTTCCTTTGGCGAGCCATAAAATTTATTGTAGATAATGGCGGAACGCGAGCGTAGCATCCATGAAATGCTAAAAGATACGCCATCCATGAACGACAGCTGCGGAGCTGTACATACCGGCACAGAAGGCGGCAGCGGCATGGTAATGGTAGGCATGGGCAGCAGTCACAGCATAGGTGGCGGTGGCGGCGTCGGTCCGCCCAATAGTTTGCCTCTAAGGAATCATTCGGGTAAGTAGAATTTCTAGTACATTTGGGGCCACAACTCAAACCAGTTCGTTATAGCTCCCACAACACCCATGAGTCCCACAAGTCCCGGCAATGGCATACTCTCACCCGCCGCCGACGGCACCGGCAGTCTAATACGTACAAGTGCTTCCAAAATTGATAGCCTCAAGAATTGGAGCATATCCACCTATAAATGTACACGGCAAATCATGCTGGAGAAGCTGGGCAAATCACAGCGGACCGTCGACTCGGAGCTGGAGGCGCAAATTGAACAATTGCGCGAAACGCAAAGGAAATACTTATCGATTTTACGCTTGACCCGTGCATTTGGATCACATTTCCAGCATGTGGTGGTCACTCAGCACGCCCTGGCCGATTCCTTTGCGGATCTGGCACAAAAGAATCCCGAACTGCAAAAGGAGTTTAACTGTAATTCGGAGACGCAACGAAATTTGACCAAAAATGGTGAATTGCTGTTGAATGCGTTGAATTTCTTTATATCATCGGTGAACACGTTGTGCAATAAGACCATAGATGACACCCTACTGACGATACGACAGTATGAGACAGCCAGGTGGGTAAACATGGAAGGGTGGGGTGGTTGGGGCTTGTGTATATATTGCTGATGGTTGTTCTCTGTCTTGTAGAATCGAATTTGATGCCTATCGCATGGATTTGGAGAATACCAAGCCGGAGTTAACACAAGCGGCCAACAGTTTGGAGGAAACACAAAGGAGCTATGCCCAGCATAAGGATCAATATGAGAAACTGCGCGCAGATGTGGCCGTTAAAATGCAATTTCTTGATGAGAATCGCGTAAGAAACACCAGACAAAGCGAGCAATTCTATATATTTATAGCAAACAGTCCGCGTTGCCAATATCCAGCTGGTCGGTGAACGGAAAGCCTGGCTAATGTGAATATCTGCTCTGTGGTGGGGATTTGCCAGCTCAAAAGCCACACTGATAAGGTTCAATCAGATCGCTAATTCTTGGCATAGGTTAGTTGCCTAACCTTTTGGTAGACTTCTTGAGTCTCACTCAGGCCGAAAAGCATTTCGACTTTCTCACTGGAAAGGCGCTTCTCCTCTCTGCCTTCTTTTCGGTAACGCTCTCTGCAGTTTAACCATGACTGCCTTCGGCGGGCAACCGTGAAAACTGTTCGCATACACCAGAAGGGCTAGCTGGTATTTCGTCTCTAGGCTAAAGAATTCTAGGCAAAACGACTCTTTTTGGAGAGGAAATTGATTTACTTTTAAAGCTTATCTGTTAGAGCAATTGACTTGATCCAATGGCCCTTTAACTTGTCTTCAATTCCAAATTATAAGACGGTTCAGGGTCCTTAAAATAGACATTCGATTCATTGACAATGTCTTCATCTAAAGTAGAGTCTGAAAAGTAGTCTTAGTAAGTAAAACAGTTTTGTTTTCAATGGCAACGCCTCCAAACTTTGCATATCTTAGTTTGCCCAGCTTTCCCATGATTCCACTAAGTTTGTTCGAAATCGGACATCTATATAGTAAAGATGACCTTGAAAAGAAGAGTCTGAAAAGTAGTCTTAGTGAGTAAAACAGTTTTGTTTTCCATGGAAACGCCTCCAAACCTTGCATATCTTAGTTTGTAATGCTTTCACATGATTCCACTAAGTTTGTTCGAAATCGGACAACTATATAGTAAAGATGTCCTTGAAAAGAAGAGTCTGAAAACTAGTTTTAGTGGGAAAAACTTTTTTGTTTTCAATGGAAACGCCTCCTAACTTTGCATATCTTAGTTTGTAATGCTCTTACATGATTCCACTAAGTTTGTTCGAAATCGGACATCTATATAGTAAAGATGTCCTTGAAAAGAAGAGTCTGAAAAGTAGTCTTAGTGAGTAAAACAGTTTTGTTTTCCATGGAAACGCCTCCAAACCTTGCATATCTTAGTTTGTAATGCTTTCACATGATTCCACTAAGTTTTTTCGAAATCGGACAACTATATAGTAAAGATGTCCTTGAAAAGAAGAGTCTGAAAACTAGTTTTAGTGGGAAAAACTTTTTTGTTTTCAATGGAAACGCCTCCAAACTTTGCATATCTTAGTTTGTAATGCTTTCGCATGATTCCACTAAGTTTGTTCGAAATCGGACAACTATATAGTGAAGCTGTCATAGTAAAGTATAGTCTCAAAACTAGTTTTTGTGAGAAAAACTTTTTTATTTTCAATGGAAACACCACCAAACTTTGTTTTTCTTAGTTTGCCCAGCTTTCCCATGATTCCACTTAGTTTGTTCGAAATCGGACAACTATATAGTAAAGATGTCCTTGAAAAGAAGAGTCTGAAAGCTAGTTTAAGTGAGAAAAACTTTTATTTTCAATGGAAACACCACAGAACTTTGTTTTTCTTAGTTTGCCCAACTTTCCCATGATTCCACTTAGTTTGTTCGAAATCGGACAACTATATAGTAAAGATGTCTTTGAAAAGAAGAGTCTGAAAAGTAGTCTTAGTGAGAAAAACTTTTATTTTCAATGGAAACACCACCAAACTTTGTTTTTCTTAGTTTGCCCAGCTTTCCCATGATTCCACTTAGTTTGTTCGAAATCGGACAACTATATAGTAAAGATGTCCTTGAAAAGAAGAGTCTGAAAAGTAGTCTTAGTGAGAAAAACTTTTATTTTCAATGGAAACACCACCAAACTTTGTTTTTCTTAGTTTGCCCAGCTTTCCCACGATTCCACTTAGTTTGTTCGAAACCGGACAACTATATAGTAAAGCTGTCATAGAAAAGTAGAGTCTGAAAAGTAGTCTTAGTGAGTAAAACAGTTTTGTTTTCCATGGAAAAGCCTCCAAACCTTGCATATCTTAGTTTGTAATGCTTTCACATGATTCCACTAAGTTTGTTCGAAATCGGACAACTATATAGTAAAGATGTCCTTGAAAATTAGAGTCTGAAAAGTAGTCTTAGTGGGAAAAACTTGTTTGTTTTCAATGGAAACGCCTCCTAACTTTGGATATCTTAGTTTGTAATGCTCTTACATGATTCCACTAAGTTTGTTCGAAATCGGACATCTATATAGTATAGCTGTCATAGAAAAATAAGGTCCAAAAAGTAGTCTAAGTTGGAGAAACATGCTGCAAGTGTACACAAACAATTTTAGAGATTATTCTAGTTGCCTTGAAACTAACTCTCTGCCTATATTGAAAGAAGATCCGTAATGGAAGCCTTCGATAAGGGACGCCTTCAGCGTAGATTTTGTTGTTGGCACTTACTTTAGCCGGCTAAATCGTTTATCCCTGCATACCCAGCAAACATTTTATGAAATTTTTGATCACACTCGAGTCTTTTTCGAGTCCTCGGTCTGATTAAAACAGTCGTAATTGCGCTCATCTTCTGATCATAAATGATATGATTAGGAGAAAATGGTAACCTTGCCGCGATTCTTCTTGAAGAGTCGTTTTTAACCCATTCTTCTGATAAGTTTTCAATCAGTTTCGAGTCATTTCAGAATCCTTTTTTACTCGTATTTCACTAAATCACAATTTAAGCATATTTATAAGTCATTTTCGAGTCTCAATTTATCGCATATGATAGGCATCTCTTTTGGATCATCAAAAGGAGTCGGGAAAGACTCATCAAGCTGATTTTCCAAATGTTGGGTGGGTCTTTTGTATGGGTGTCTACGCGGCTGTAAGCTAGCTCTGGGCACGATTTGAGGCATGAAGACCAAAAATGTGTCTGCTTAGTTTTAAAATTGAATTTACTGTCCAAAAACAATAACAAAATGTTTCCTTCTCATTTTCCAAAGATCAAAGTGATGCACAAGCAACTGATTCTACTGCACAATGCGATTGCCGCTTACTTTTCGGGAAATGCCATGGCACTGGAGAGCACATTGAAGCAATTTAATATCAAGGTAAGCCTCGCTCCCCACTCTCAACACATCATTCACTAACGGCTTTTCCTCCACTTCCACAGGTTAAATCACCAAATGCTATTAGCGGATCCTGGCTGGAGCAGTAGTTGGCATTTAAACACACCCCAAAAAGGTCTTTGTCTTTGCTGAACGAGCACGCTCTCTAAAAAAAAAAGCCTGGAAAGCTTAACCTTAAGTCCGAATTCTTATTCCTACAATATAAGCAGTAACGTTTTTTGGTTCTCACACATTTCCATAGTTAACCAACCAACCAAAATAGTTCCTTTGTATTTCGGTTTGGCGCTGGCTTGTACAATGTGAGAAGCGCTCAAGTGCAATATGCGTGTGTGGGTGTGTGAGCGATTCCATTCCAGGAATCCTGCCACCATTGTATCGTATTTTACATTTATTTATGTATTCTTGTGTAAACCCCTTGAGATCCATAACCAAATCACAATGTTTCATTGTTTACTAGTCAACGTATTATTTACAACTATGCATATAAATAAAAACTATTTAATTACACAAAAAAAAAAGCACACACACAGACTCCCCTTTAGTTCTTCTCCAGCTTCAGGTCGCCGAGTTTTTCATTTAAAACGCTGGTCTCATCCTCCTCGGCTTTGAACATATCCGGATCGTAGATGACTTTCACTATAAGTGAGCAACTGGGGCAGGTGGCTACTTCCTCGCCCTCAATAAGTTCCTCCTGACAAGGAAAATGTGTTGATTTTTGGAATGGTAGAAGGAGAAGGGTCGTCAATTGTTACCTTGGAGATTTGAAATCGATCGCCGCAGGGGCAGGGATAATAATACATTTCCTCTTCCTCGTCGTACTCAAAATCCTCAATTTCAACCTCGTCGTGGTAGATGCTCATGATGCATCCGGCATAACAAACCAAACTAAATGATTAATCCACGCCAATGAAACGGTACGCACGTTGCCATGCCAGAACTGTCCACCTATTTGAATGAACAGCTGATCGAGTGTTTGCACAGTGGTTGAGTTGTTTGCACAAAGTGAGTCAAAATGTTAGCCCCAACAATCGGCTATCAATTTTAATTTGTAGAAAACTGTTTTTTGGTTAATGTTAAAAAAATACGTTGAAGAATCGCCAACTGACATGAAATTTGAGTTTGTGTGTGTGTACTTATCAGAGCTGTAAACTGCAACTACCATTAACTTAACAATTTTTCAGATAATTAAAAACAAAATTTCTAATAACGGTTTTTTAGTAATCGTAATTGTAATCTGGAATTACGAATATTAGTGATTATTTAATTAATTAAATGTAATTACTTCTACAATTACTTTAATAAGTGTACCTGTAAAGGGATAATTGAGTATTTTGGTTGAAATGAAGTGAAATGTAAACTGAAATTATTTAGCCTGCCGGTTTTGTCCGAATAATAGAAATCATGTATGGGGATTATGTGTTCTCTTAAGATCACTGTTTTCTCATGTGCCAAGGCATATTTCACTGCTTCGGCTATAACAGAATGCTCCATATAGTCAGTTCTACGACCATGCAAAGTCATTGGGTGCTATGACTTATTTGTAAATATTGTGAAACAAGCGAGCTTATATTATAAAGTTAATTGACTTAGATTTTTCCTAATTTTACGAATTTTATGAAATAAAAGTAAAAATAAGTCGATAATTAACCATACCTTCTAAAAGCGCGATGATATAAAAAATTTAAAATTAAAAGCACAATATGGGCATTTCCACCGAAAGGTCCACCTAGACCAAAAAACTAAAAGTACTTAAAAACTCTTTGTTTTATCAGATTTTCTTGGGGAAACAACTAAATTGCACTTATGTACGCCAGTCTTACATTAAATCAAAACCCATTTCGGGATTTTTGAATGCAAAGTCGCGTAAGCACAATTTTTCTCATTTTTATGGTTCTTTTGCACGTTTTTTTCTTAAAAAGGTGCCTATACTTTTCATTGAATTTTGATATCTAAAATCATTCTATGGGTTCAAAGAGTTAATGAAGATTGAATAAGAAACCATAACAGGCTATGCAATTGCAATTGACTGTAAGTTTTTGCTTTGCATGATAACAGAAACCACATCATTATCAAGGTGGAAAAATATGTCCCGTGCGAAAGTGCTTAAAATTAAATTTTGAAAAAAGTATTAAACATTTTGAGGTAAAGTCAAAAATTTTGACTCAATATCATTGTAAAAAGGCATCAATGCACAAAATTCTAAAATTAGTCACATTAAGAAATTCCCTCAGGATTCGTTGAAATCAGCGTTTGAATTGTCGCCCGCGAAAACCACTTCTATATTTGTCCCGTGCGAACGCCTTGGTTTTTTGCAATTATCTCGAAAACCTAAATATCCCCAAAATCAACCTTTGCACCAATTATAGAGCTAATCAAGAGGTATAAGTTACGCACATTGTCAAAATAAAAATCAGATTTATTTGTAATTTTTTTTAAATTTAAGTGCTTACGACGGTCAAGTTCGACACCATGGAAATGCCCATATATATTAGTTAGTTTTGTGATTTTTTTTTCATTTGGTGGATAAATTTTAAGGTTTAAGTTAATTTCTATGAAAAATTTATATATTTCAATGTAGTTTTAAGGAACAATTACGAAAATTGTAAAGGGGAATTGTTTTTATACCCTTGCAAAGGGTATTATAATTTTGCCCAGAAGTTTGCAACGCATAGAAATATTCATTTCCGACCCCATAAACTATATATATTCTTGATCAGGGTGACGAGCTGATTCGATTGAGCTTTGTCCGTCCGTCTGTCCGTCTGTCTGTCTGTCTGTTTCTACGCGAACTAGTCTCTTAGTTTTAAAGCTATCGAGCTGAATTTTGCACAGAGTCTTCTTTTTGCTGCACACTACTAATATGTCGGAACCGACCGGATCGGATGACTATATCTCATAGGAACAATCGGTCGGAAAACTAGTTTTAGTATGAAAAACATTTTTCTTTTAAATGGAAACGACTCCAAACTTTGTAATCGTAGGTTTTATATGCTTTTTTATAATTCCACCAAGTCTTATCAAAATCGGACAACTGTATGGTATAGCTGCCATACAAAAGATAGGTCTAAAAAGCAGTCTTAGTTAAAAACTTTTTTGTTTTTAATGGTAGCATCCTGTAATTTTGTATTTTTTTGTTTCTCGTTTTTTTACACAATTCTACAAGTTTTTGTCCAAATCGGATGACTATATCATATAGCTCCCATACGAACGATCGGTCGGAAAATGGGAAAAAAGTATTTTTTGAAAATATTTAAGCGAGCACTTGCAAGGGTATAAAAACTTCGGCACAGACGAAGTTAGCTTAGCTTTCTCGTTTTATTATCTAAATAATGGAGATTTTTGTAATGAAAAGTAATTCAAAACGGGAGGTATTGACTACATCATAGCTATGGTACTTATACCATTGATGTAAGTAACAAAATTGATATAATAAAATCAATTCCATTAAAACATAAACTGAACTAAAACCCTTAACTCTCAAATATAAAATCTCAAATTTGTTCAATTTCCATAAAGACGAGTTAAATTTTTAAACTATTTGTTTTTGCAGCACCTTGAACCACTGTACACAGGGCTGCCAACTTTTGGCAATTAGCAGCTGATCGAGCATTTGATTGTTGGGTTTGGTTTGGTTTGAGTTTTCCTCAATACGATTGCAAACGTTTTGATGCCGCCATGTCAAAAATGAAAAAACCCCTTAACGATGTCAATCTCTACGATCTGTTGGGCATCGCCCTGGAGGCGGATCAGCAGGAGATACGCAAGGCCTATCGAAAACGCGCACTCGACTGCCATCCTGACAAGAATCCAGACAATCCTCAAGCCGCCGAACGTTTCCATGAACTCTCCAAGGCCTTGGAGATACTCACCGATGCCAATGCACGTGCCGCCTATGACAAGGTGCTCAAAGCCAAAAAGGCCGCCGAACTGAGGACCAAACAATTGGATGGCAAACGACAAAAATTGAAGGCAGAGCTGGAGAAGCGAGAACGCGCTGCGTTGGACAAATACGGCACACTGCATCAGAAAAGCGACGAGGAGCTGCTGCAGGAGCAAATTGAACGCCTGCGTAGTGAAGGTTCCAAGCTACTCGAGGAGGAGCAGCTGGCCATGAAGGAACAGCTGAAGCGCAGCTATGCCGTACACCAGCCCCCCACATTGAGCACCAGCTTTGATTCAAGTCAGCATCGCATTAAAATGAAATGGCGAACGGACAAAGAGGATTACACTCACGAGCAGCTAATGCAGTATTTGAAGAAATATGGTGAAGTGGAGGCACTGGTTTTGAATACTAAGAAGCGGGGACGTGCCATGGTGGAGCTTAAAACACGCGAAGCCTGCGATATGGTGCTGGCCTATGAGAAGGGCAAGCCCACAAATCCGCTAAGTTTTGAATGGGTCAAGCCGCCGCTGGGAGAGGAGAAGAGCAAAGAAACGAACTCAATTGGCAACAGTTCCTCAAGGGACTATGAGGATTTGGTCATGCGCAAGCTAAGACAGGCTGAAGAGCGGAAGCGTCTCATAGAGCAAATGATGAAGGAGGAAGATTGAATTTAAGTAATTTAGGGAATTGATTGTAAAATAAAAAAATTATATATTAGAGCTGGTCGCGTTAGCAAATTTTCTAACGATTCGCGAAAGAAAAATCTCCGTACCCGACTACCTATCGAAAAAAGAAAACCGCTTGGTAATATCACTTTTAGTTTTTGTGTAATTTAATTCTTAGTAAACCATTAAAAAAATGGCACCTGAAGGTAAACAGTAACATTAAGAGTATTCCCTCACGAAAAAAGCACGACTCACGTTTTCTTTACGAATGCACAAAATGATGTTGATAACGAAAATAATCCGTGCAAATCCGTGCCAGTTGGTTTAACAAAAAGTAACCCAAATATTAGTAATTAGTTCTTCTATTTTTCTGTCACACGCACAATCACGGTTGTTCACGCACGAAACTATGTTTGCTTACGCTCACGTCGTGACACGGATGCAGCTCTATTTTTTTTTATTTATTTTATTTATATGAAAGTGGCGACAAAGTCAATTGTTTGTTTGTCAAAATGTACGATTTTAGGTATAAGCGAGAGCGTAAGTTAATTTTAAAGCAGTTTCGTGTCACGCTGCCAGCTCTAATGTTAAATAAAATGGCAGCCCTAGCTGCAAATTAAAAGCAACAGGTTGGCAGGTCCCTCAACCACAGCTGTAATAAACGAAACTCTTTTTTTTGCCAATATGACACAATTTAGCCACAATTAATTACACCAACAACATGGAGAAGCGCCAGCGAGAACTGGAGGCACAGGTGACCACACAGAAAGAGCAACTTGGACGCTATGAGAAGAGACTCAAAGGTAAAGTTTAGTGCCTGACAACAACAACTCTGAAACAAAATTATTGCAGACGTGGTCACCGCCTACAAGGGTTTGTTGAAGGAGAAGGAGGCACTGGAGACCAGTTTGGCTGCCCATGCAGAAGCCACTGGAGACCCCGGCGCATCCCCCTCCAGAAACAAGCTCCCCACTGACACTGACACTGAAACCGTCAACGCTTCTCCTCCACCCCCACCCGCTGAGGGTCAACTGCAGACACAAATTATCACCTTAATGAACTCCCTGGCCACACTTTCGGCTGAAAAATCCCGCATGGAAGCCTCCTTTCAGGCAGACAAAAAGCAACTACGTCTGCAGATGGCCCAAAAGGAGCAAATAATACAGGAGCTGCATGCCCAGGCCAAAGAACAGGCGGCCTTGGCCAAGGAACAAGTGGATGAGGTGAAGGCCAAGTGGATCATAGAACGCCAGGAGCGTGAAAAGGAGACCAGCAATCAAATGCTCATGATACGTGAGCTGCAGAAGCTCTATGCGGACGAGAGGCATCTCAAGGAGAACATTGAAATGCAATTGAATAACTTCAAGACACAATTCGTTAGCAATGAGTCGGAGAACAGTCGCTTGAGAGAGCTACAGGCTCAACTGAAGGAGGCACGGCAACAGCTCAAACTAAATCGGGCCAAAACCGAGGAATCACAGTCATCTAACTCGGCGGGCAGCTTAGATCAGGCTCTGCTGATACAACAGGTACATCAGGAGATGCAACAATTGAAGGAGCAACATGCCTTGGCCATTAAGCAAGAGCAGCGTCGTGTTTTACGTGCCGAGGATCAAAGCCGTAGGCAGGCGGCACTACACGAGGATCGTGTGGCCAATTTGGAGGCACGCCTGGCCGAGCTAAGCAGCACAGTGGGCAGCTACGATCGACTAAGGCAGCAGGATCAGGATAGCATACATGCTTTGAAGCAGCAATTGCAGGACTTAGAGCAAATGCAAAGCAGACCTGAACCAAAGCCAAAACAGCAGCAGGAACTAGATTTGCCTAGTCTGGTGGATGAGCTGGTGCGGCTGAAGAAACTGCTAATCAATGCCAATGCCAGCTCAGCCAATCCCTTGGACTTAAGTCACATCCTTTCGCTGTCTGCCGAGAGTCATGCCCAGTGCGAGCAGCAGCTGCATAAAGTACAGCAGCTGTTGGACGCTTCCAACAAGCAACGTCAGCTGCTAGAACAGAAGCTACAACTGCAGCTCACGCACATACAAACGCTGCAGGAGAAGGTGCAGGTGTTAAATCGTAACATTGATGAGGCCGAACAGGAGCTAAAGCAGCAGGGTGACAAGCTGAGACTTGCATTGAAAGTGGAGCGCACCAAATGGCAGGAGGCCAAGGCAGAACTGGAGAATGAGACACGCTGCAAGCTGAACGAGCTGGAGCAATTGCTGCAGAAGCAGCGGCAACGTTCACTGCAATTGCTGGACGAGAAGGAGCAAGAGATTAAAACGCTGCAGACCTCATTTGAGGTATTCCACTCGGCGGCACCCACTCCCCAGGCACTAGATGCCTCGGTGGAGGCATTCACCTACTCCTCCGATGCGGACAGTGTGGAGGGTGGGGTGGCCAAGGTGAAATCGAAAAAGCTTTCACTGGGCGACAATTGTCACATGTTGCACTATGCCAATGAGCTGGCACGCAAGGATATTGAAATCACCAGCTTAAGGAAGGCCAAGTATGCCGCCGAATCCACCTTGCGCAAGGCCATACAGGAGAAGGTGACGGCCCAGCAGGAGATGCATGAGAAGATCGAGTGCCTGGAAGAGCAGGTGGACAGGTGAGTGTTTCAATTGAATGGTCCAACATGATTTAAGCCTGCCAACTTCAACCAGACTCGAACGCTGCAAGACGCGCGAGGGCGCCAATCTGGAGTATCTGAAGAATGTCATCATTAGCTTTATTGTCACCAGGGATGCGGATGGTAAGCGTCACATGTTGAATGCCATTTCAGCGGTGCTGCAGTTCACCTCCAACGAAATGCAGGCCATCACTGCAGCATTCCAAAAGAAATGAACATAAATACAAAATCATTCCAAATCTGTTGCAGAATTTGTTGTTGTATTTCCTAACTAAATCCCGCCACAGGATATTTGCTTAGGTGATCGGCCAATACACCGGGGAACATGGCCAGAAACTTGAAGCGGCTGCCCATTTGCTGGGGATCCGTTAGCATCTCATAGCCAGAGCGTATGAGGCCTTGATTCTCGGGCAGTGCATGATCCAGTAGTTGCTCCAAACGCGCCTTGCCTTGCATATGTTCCAGAAACACACCCTGTTCGATGGGACCCATGCATTGCACTTGAGCATTCGATTCAGCTGCCCGTTTGACCAATTTGAAATCCACATCGGCTGTCAGATCCGCTGTGCCCGGCTCTACGAGCGGTTCATGCAGCTTATGCTGTTTGAAGGCACGAAATGTATCCGTCTTCTCACCAAAATGTCCATAGTCCATGATCAGGCCAATGCCACCGTTGTGCTCCAGTCGCTGAGCTAAGAGGCCCACCTGACGCTCTGTTTCCAGTGAATACTCCAGGCAGGTGCGACGTTCGTCTGGCAGCGGCTTAAACAGGCGGGATACAGGAGTCTGTGCTTTGGATATGACATAACGAAACTCTGGCTCCTTCTCCTCCTCCCGCTGCTTGTTCACATCTATGAGCACCTCCTGCCATTGCTTTTTAATCAGTTGCAGCTTGTGCACCGGCAGCGCATCGAAAAATTCATGAGCCAACACCAGGGAGAAGCCTGCTGGTACATCTTCCAGTCGCCGATGCCAATAGGCTTTGGTACCTGTGGCCGTGGTGCCCACCTGATAGTATGGCAATTCTGCAGCCGCTTCCTCTGGCAGCGTCTCATGTGTATAGCAGAAACGTTGGGCTTGCGATTTGCTCAAATACGGACTAATCTCCACCAGATGCATGGAGAACTCGGCTTGCAATTTGAACTTGGTCAGCACTTTAAGCACATCCCTTGCCAAAGTGCCACGTCCGGGTCCCAGTTCCACTAGTTGAAATGGTGTGGGACTACCCAGCTTACGCCACTCGCTCACCAGCCACACACCCACCAGTTCACCAAAGATTTGGCTTATTTCGGGTGAGGTTATAAAGTCACCCTCTCTGCCAAAGACATCGCGTTGCATGTAGTAACCAGCCTGCGGATGGGTCAACACCTCGCGCATATAATCGGCCACCGTAATGGGTCCAGTGGCCAGTATTTTGGCTCTCAGCTGCTTGGCCAGACTTGGCCCATGTTCGGTTTGAGGGCTGGGGGTCTGAGGATTCTGAGTATTCTGCTGCTCTGATTTTGAAGTGCGGACAGCATTTAGATTTGGCCGCTTTATGGATTTATAGCTGTAGCAACGTCTGCCGGTTGCAGTCCATAAAGCTTGGCGTAACATTCTTTTTTTTTGCAACGAGCTGCCAACCTGTGTGAAGAAATCAGCTGATTTAGCAATTAGAGATGGACTTTTTTTGGTAGTGCCAAAAAGGGATGAGCCGCCTCAATGACTGTGAAATACAAGAAACAGTGACTTTCTGTGTCTAGACTAAATGATATATGTTTTTTAAATTTTAAGGTGTTTTTTATGCTGAAAATCATAATTATTTGTAATTTACTACCTTAAAACTAAATTTTGTATATCTTATTGCTACTTCTTAAACTTATACTACAGGGAGTATTCATATAAAGTGCCGCTTTTTTATTCTTCTTCTTTCACATAATCCTACAAATAACAGAGCAAAATCTAAGTTTTTCTGACACATAGCAGCTATTTGGAAGATGAGAAATCGGCACTTAGTGAATATTATTATTTGTGTTTAGGGGTTAAATTTGTCTTATTGTAGGGACTTTAACTTAAGACTAATTGAAAAAATGAAGAAACTGTTTTTCAGCACTTGAGCCGCTGTTTGAAGATGTTGAATGACTTTCTCAGGAGGGAAGAAAATAAAGTTTCTATATTCATCAGCATAAACTAATAGCTATAGTTCAAAATAAAGGTAAGAAAGTAATTTGTAAATTTTCTTGAATCAACTTTGAATCCTTTGTAGGATTTGACTAGATTTGCCTCGCATAAAACATTGGAGTTGTTCACTCCGAGAAAAAAAAATGGTCAAAAATATTCGGTGAGATGGAATTTTCTGGGATCCTTGGAGTAAGTACTTAAATCGAAATACTTAATATAAAGAAAGCATCTTGGATATAACCGTAGCCTTTAACTGATACCAATTTAAGGTGACTCAATCATAATTAAGGCGACTTACTGATCGCTTTTGAACAGAAATAACACCACACTTCCGCTACCGAACAATCACTTCCCGCTGCCATCTCTAATCGGAACCTGTTGTCTAAGAAATTCTTTCACAGTGACTCAAGTGATTGAGACGATTTACTCATCTCTATTTGGAACTGTGTTTGGTGTTTTACATTTGGATCTTCTTATCGCAGTGCCTAGAAGTTTAAGTGAGAACCCTCTATTTATCTTGGCTGACAATATTCTCCACCAAAATGGGACCTACGACACAGTCACAGTCTGTAGGTCAGTGGGCCTTTCTCATTATCAACAGCAGTCTGATCGCAACTCTGTTACCGTAACAGAACTACAAGTTTTTTACGCTGTTAAATTCTAATTCAAAACCTGTTGTTGAGCGCCAAATTGTTACCGATATCCCAAACAAAACAAAAGCAAAGCTTTTGTTAGCCGGCAGTTGCGGTTTGCCTATCGCAGCGGCGAGTTGCGCGCATCGACTTTTACAATCGGCTTCAACGAAAATGCATTAATTGAACATAAACAAATGCGGCGGCAGGTGTAAATTAACTTAGTGATTTTGTTTACATTCACACGGGAGTGCCGAGTGAATTCATTTAGCAAAGATGTTGGACAACAATGCGCCTGCTGTTGGCAAGGCCGTGGCCAACAATCCGTCGTGTAAGTACAAGTGAAATGGCCACCAACTTTCTCTTTGGAAATTGTCTTGTGTAATCTTGGCGTTTGTTTGTTTTCTGTTTTGCGGCAGATGGCGATGGCCATGGATACCAAAAAGAAGCTGCTGATTCTGATGAACTCCAGGCTGTTAAGTATTTGCAACATCTTTTGAATGAGGGCAGCCAGGAGGGGGATAGCGGTGCTGAATTTAAGTTACCTTCGTGGTACAATGCACAGTTATTCAAGCGGTAAGTTGAAGTAACTGTTTTTTTTTCTCTTGACACGCAAAGCTTTAAGAATCGGCAGGTGTTTGGTTAATTAAGGTGGATTTTTATGAGCTAAACCAGCTGAAGAGGCTACACATGTAAACGATTTAACGAACAGAAACTTTAAATTGACGGAAATGCACAATTTAATAAGTAGCTTATTTATTTGAAGTACTTGCATGCAAGGCTGGCCATTTACTACCCTTGCACACTGGGCTGGATATGCATTAGAGTGGATCAATTTGTATGAACTTCAAGCTCGATTTTGATTTTAGAACTCGCCGTACATTACGATTTTGACAACCGATTTGTCGCGAAAATTGACCCACTCTAATATACATAATTTTTTTGTAACAAACTTGCATTTTTCATAACATTTTAAAATAATTTCTTCTGTTTTTGCTTAATCTATTCACACAGGGGTCAAAGCTACTACCACAAATATCGCTTTGTGATGACCTGTGGCATGTTGGCCGGCCTTATCGCTGTACTAGCCATACCCTCAATCTTGCGTGTTTTAGTCTGTACCCGACAGTCGTCTAATGCTTTAAGCGCCTATCGTCGCTATGTGCGCACCATTTTCCATACAACAGCCTGGTATACCTATGCCATCGATGACAGATCCAGCAAATTCTGGACTAGCCTGGCAGCCGTTAGGCAGGCTCACGCACGCTCTAGTCATGCCAGTGCACGCCGTGGTGCCGGTCAAATAACCCAAAAGGATTTGGTTTTAACTCAATTTGGCTTCATTGGTTTCATCACCCTGGGAGCACATCGTATTGAGCTGTATGATGAGGATTTCCTGGAGACCACCTCACACATGTGGCGCGTTTTGGGCCATTTGTTGGGCATCAAGGATGAGTATAACATTTGCGGCCAAAATTGGGCCGAGACAAAGCAGCGCCTGGACATTGTTATGCGTCGTGTTTATGCCCCGGCACTGGAGGAAACCACAGAGGAATTCCAACGCATGTCCGAGGCTCTAGTCCATGGTCTTTGGCATGTCAATACCATGCTGTCGGTGAATGCGCAAATCTTTTTTGCCAAACGATTGGCTTATGTGAAGGGTTATGCCTACTATAGCTTTGATTATCGTGCCGGGGAGGAAAGGGATCCGCAACAGAAATTGTATTACTATGATATGAACTGGTGGGATCGGTTTATAGTCAGCTATGGCCTGTTCATTGTCACGTATCTGCATAAATATGCAGTAGTGCGCTGGTATCTGAATTTACGTGTCTGGCTTATGGATCTGTTTATGTATTACTTGCCATACCTGGCCATTTGGAATTTTGGCCTCAAGTCAGCCTATGTGCGCATCTTTCGTAAAGGTGGTGGGGCGCAAGAGTTTAGTTTCCATTTAAAGGATGAGTAGGGGTTAAGATTCGTAGTAATCTCTTTTTGTGTAAGTAATTTATTAAATAAAGATGAGATAATTAATTATGTGTTAGTTGATTGAAAACATGAGAGAAAATATATTTACAAATCATCAATTTTAAAAATCCCGCGAGATTGTCCGCCTTGAATGTCGTTTTGCAACACTGAGTCGACTTTGAAGAGAACTAGTGATGAGCCATTTTGTCATATCAGAGTCACTGTGCTAACTATGAAGTGACTGAAAGTGTGAAATATTCGTGATCAAAATTTTATTAATAGCTGGTGTCCCGCATATTTTTAGAGATTTCCGTATAAGCGATTTAATTTTGAATTAAACTAGAAGAACTTTAGATGTAAAGGGAACTTCTCTTAGATTATACAGAAATAGAAAGGAAAACCGTACAAATCAAATCAACTTGGCCTTAAATATTCGGTTTCAAATCTGTCAACTTTTGTTGTCTAATCTAGTAGACCCAAATATTGGCAACATAAAAAATATAATGGCAAGCAGTTTAAGAGGATTAGAAAGATATATAAATTTTTTAAAAAAATAAATAAATTATAAATCGAAGAAGATTTAATATCAGGGAGCGAAAATAACAATTATGGAAAACAAAATATTATTCAAACAAACATGTATATAAATATGATCTATGTGTCAGTGTGTATGCTTTCTCATGCTCATGTGTGAGAAATAATCGTGAAATAAGTTCTTCTGGCATGCTTCCATGTCCGACTAGCTGTGTGTATTCATACATACTGACCCTTAGATCACATTTATGTAAAAATGTTTGTTATAGATCATTTGTTTAAAAAGTTATACGTGGTTAACTTTTGTGTTTCATTATACCCTTGCAAAGGGTATTATAATTTTGCCCAGAAGTTTGCAACGCATAGAAATATTCATTTCCGACCCCATAAACTATATATATTCTTGATCAGGGTGACGAGCTGAGTCGATTGAGCTTTGTCCGTCCTTCTGTCCGTCTGTTTCTACGCGAACTAGTCTCTCAGTTTTAAAGCTATTGAGCTGAAATTTTGCACAGAGTCTTCTTTTTGCTGCACCCTACTAATATGTCGGAACCGACCGGATCGGATAACTACATCTCATAGCTCATAGCAATCGGTCTAGTTTTAGTTTTAGTTTTAGTATGAAAAACTTTTTTCTTTTCAATGGAAACGTCTCCAAACTTTGTAATCGTAGGTTTCTATGTTTTTTTATAATTCTACTAAGTTTTATTAAAATCGCACAACTATATGGTATAGCTGCCATGCAAAATATAGGTCTGAAAAACAGTCTTAGTTAGAAAAACTTTTTAGTTTTTAATGGTAGCATCCTGCAATTTTGTATTTGTTTGTTTCTCATGCTTTTACATAGTTCTACAAGTATTTGTCCAAATCGGATGACTATATCATATAGCTCCCATACGAACTATCGGTCGGAAAATGGGAAAAAAGTATTTTTTGAAAATATTTAAGCGAGCACTTGCAAGGGTATAAAAACTTCGACACAGACGAAGTTAGCTTAGCTTTCTCGTTTAAAATATTAAAAGTTTTCATAATTATAATTGAAAATTTGTATTTAAAAACATTAAAAATATTTTTTGCAGTAAAATTATAAAATACAAAATTTAAAAATATAAATTGAAAGTAATTTTTTTGCTTTTAAAATAAATATTTATTATTTTGTAAATTATTGAAAAGCAGTTATAACAGTTTCGTTCCCGGATTCTAGCATTCACAACGCACAGCCAGAGGGCCCTACAAACAGAGAGAGCGCTGTCGCGCAAGGCTTTACCTTGTTGAGTCCAACATGTCAACATGTCTCAATGGAGAGGCGTCTCAAATTATGATGCTATATTAAATCTTCTTTGCCAAAATAAACATTTCCCCTTTTTGTAACATTTTGTATAGCCGTGACATCAACAACTCATTCACAGTGACTTACTCACGATAGTTCAGTCGCAGTTACACAACTATTTCCCCATCTCTAATGCCGGCACTCATCTGCTTGTGGAGCGTCTTGTGTTGATTTTGTTTGATTTCCGCAAAGAATATCCTAAAAATGTTTTATCATGTGAGTTTACTTACCAATTGAATAGCCCATAACTTTATTCATAATTTCCACTCATCTAGATATCCCTGGAGCATGAGATTCTACTGCATCCACGTTACTTTGGGCCACAGCTGCTGGAGACGGTCAAACAGAAGCTCTACTCGGAGGTGGAGGGCACTTGCACGGGCAAATATGGTTTTGTCATAGCTGTCACCACAATTGATCAGATTGGCTCCGGTGTCATACAACCGGGACAGGGATTTGTGGTGTATCCGGTGAAGTATAAGGCAATTGTATTTCGTCCCTTTAAGGGTGAGGTGCTGGATGCGGTGGTCAAGCAGATTAACAAAGTGGGCATGTTTGCTGAGATTGGGCCATTGTCGTGCTTTATATCGCATCATGTGAGTAAGGTATAAAAGATTTGTGTACTTGATATTAATGATTTCATTTTCAGTCCATACCAGCGGATATGCAATTTTGCCCAAATGGCAATCCTCCCTGCTATAAATCAAAAGATGAAGATGTGGTCATCTCGGGTGAGGATAAGATACGACTCAAGATAGTGGGCACACGTGTGGATGCAACGGGCATAGTAAGTGGCGACTGAATAGTTGAGTTTTAAGAGATTTGCTTTAACTTTTGTTTCGGCAGTTTGCCATAGGCACCCTGATGGATGACTACTTAGGACTGGTTTGCAATTAGTTGAGCCCAATGAAAACTCTGTATATTGTATATACAATTCGTATACATATATATTAAACTTTAATGAAATGCATTTAAGACATTTAAATACCTATGTGTGTGTGTGTGTCTTTTGTGTATAAATATAATAATAAATAGCATGTACTTTATAAGATTTGATTTCAATTCAAAAAGGTACGTTACATTCTGTAATTTAGTACATTTTGGGAGTTACAATTATGGATGGATATATCAAATTCATATACATATAGATATATTTATTTATAAATATAGATAATAGTTGGTAAAGCACTTAAGTTTAAACACAAAACAAAAATGTGGGTAGAGAGGTACATTAAAAAGCAGTTTGCCAAATCAAACAGATTGCACTTAAACAAAAAAGCAGGGACCTAATGAGATATTTAAGCAGCCAATTGTTTTTGAATTGAATCACTAATGCAGAGAAGAATACAAGTCTATATAAGATATTAAATGCAGTGCGGAGAACTCTTAACAACAATTACACACAAAAATCCAACTTTAAGTGTCAAGCTGTAGATTACAATGGGTCGATGGTCAACACTTAACACAAATAAAGAATTTTTAGAACACATCAAGAGCTTTTGCACTGCTCGAGAGAAGGAATTTGCCAAACAAACATCTTTTATAAGGTTTGTTTCATATTTTTACGACAGAAACTGATTTTGTCCTTAAACACTCTTTAATATAAGCCCGAAAATCAAGATTATGCCGAATTTTGCTGAAATCAAAGTAAATAAACCATAAAATCGCACCTAAAAAAGGATGTAGAAAGGCCTAGGGAGAATTATACCCTTCAAATTATAGTATAAAATGCAATTATGGGCGTCAACCAATACTTTCTAATAGGAATAAGCGACGAATTTTAAAGAAATCAACATATCTAACAGCTTCTTGCAGTTGATTCAATGCTGTAGTCCCACTTCCATTATCAAAACTTTAACTAAAGGAACTTTACAAAGCTCTTTTCCTATAATTAGACGTGTGTAAAGCAGTGGTGGGCAGCAAATGTGAGTTTGGTAGCCAACCAAACCCTTGGAAAACAAGAAAGAAACTCGATCAAGCCTGACTATAACATATTTTATATCAACGAAAGCATAAATTTTAATGCTTTTAGCTAGATTTTGATCATAACTCGACAACCGCTGATCCAATCTTCGCCATTCCTTTGGCGGATCGATAAATAATGTTGATGACTTAATATGTCTAGAAGGTACAAACCTTCTATCTTTTAAACTGTGTTAGATATGAGACTTTTTCAAAATTGAAGGGGGCGTGGCAAAAATGTAAAATAAACTTGATCTGCCTGCAAGTATAAGAAGTTTTTGTGCCATTCCAGTCAAGCCTCTATCTTTTACCATCTCTGAGAACTGTGCGTTCATACGGACATGGCTATATCGAGTCGGCAGTTGATGCTGATCAAGAAAATATATATACTTTATGGGTTCGGAGATGCTTGCTTCTGACTGTTACCTACTTTTGCACAAACTTATTACTCTCTGCGTACCTTTGGTACAGAGTTTAAAAATAGTGGAAAGTTAAATTACTTTTCTATGGGAGCTATACTATATAGATGTCCAATTTTGCCCAAATGTAGCCTAACAAACAAACATGTAAGAAATTTAGAGTCGATGCCATTAAAAACAAAAAAAGTTTTTCTCAATAGAACTTCATTTTCGACCGATCATTCCTGCTGCAGCTATATGTTATAGTCATCCGACTTTGACAAAATGTAGTAAAATTATGTGGAAACATATCAAATAAATAAAAGCCAATTTTAAGTACATTTCCATTGAAAACAATAAAGTTTTTCACACTAAGACTACTTTTCAGACTCTAATTTTCTATACCATATAAAAGTCCGATTTCGACCAAACTAAGTGGAATCAAGGGAAAGCATAGCAAACTAAGAAATACAAAGTTTGAAGGCGTTGCCATTGAAAAAATACAAGTTTTCTCACTAAAACTAGTTTTCGACCGATCCTAAATAAGACAGCTATATGCTTTAGTCATCCGATCCGGCCGGTTCCGACAAATGTGCAGCGTACTTGTACTTTGTGCAAAGTTTTACGGAGGAGATAGCATAGAAACAGACGGAAAAGGCTAAATCAACTCAGCTCATATGCTGATCAAGAATGTATATACTTTATGTGGTCGGAGATGCTTTCCTTCTATGCGTTACAAGCTTCCCGACAATTTTATAATATCCTCTGCAAGGGTATAAATATATTATAATTAATTTTTTAAGAAATTCTAAAAAACGAGAAAGCTAAGCTAACTTCGTCTGTGCCGAAGTTTTTATACCGTTGCAAGTGCATGCTTAAATATTTTCAAAAAAAACTCTTTCCCATTTTCCGACCGATCGTTCGTATGGGAGCTATATGATATAGTCATCCGATTTGGCCAAAAATTTGTAAAATTATGTGAAACATACAAATACAAAATTGCAGGATGCTACCATTAAAAACCAAAAAGGTTTTCTAACTAAGACTGTTTTTCAGACCTATCTTTTGTATGGCAGCTATACCATATAGTTGTCCGATTTTAATAAAACTTGGTAGAATTATAAAAAAACATAGAAAACCTACGATTACAAAGTTTGGAGACGTTTACATTGAAAAGAAAAAAGTTTTTCATACTAAAACTAGTTTTCCGACCGATTGTTCCTATGGGAGCTATGAGATATAGTCATCCGATCCGGTCGGTTCCGACATATTAGTAGTGTGCAGCAAAAAGAAGACTCTGTGCAAAATTTCAGCTCGATAGCTTTAAAACTGAGAGACCAGTTCGCGTAGAAACAGACAGACAGACGGACGGACAAAGCTCAATCGACTCAGCTCGTCACATTGATCAAGAATATATATAGTTTATGGGGTCGGAAATGAATATTTCTATGCGTTGCAAAAATTATAATACCCTTTGCAAGGGTATACAAAATTCGAAAATAATTATGAAGTTCCGATTTTTATATAAAAAGGAGTAATTTGTTTGGTCCCTGATTGCTAGGTAAAATATGTTTGATCGTAATTATAATACTTATGGGAAATCATACCTATAAACGAAAATAGAACTCAAGGCATTAAACACCTGTTGCTTTTCGTCGAGACGCTCTAGTTTACCTGCCCATTCAGAGATGGTCAGTATACCCAATCCTATAACTTAATTCCCTCAACACAATTATAAGGTGGCGGCAATTAAGTCTCTGATGTGTTCTCGTTAGATAGCCCATCGTCCAAATATGAAAAAATTTACATAATTGTACTCTTCTACCATCAAAGATTAACATTCCTTTAGCTTAAAATAAATATAGAAAATCTTAAATAGAAATGTGTCCTAAATGAATGATTCATAGGGATACAAGTGTAAAATTTGGACAGCGTGAAGAAAGTGGGAACTAAGCAGAGGTTGAGGAAACTTGCAGAAACTTCTAAAACCTTGGATTTTAAGTAAAATGCCTAAAAATAGTTGCTAACAAAGTCAATGTCCAGTCGCTGATGCTTTAGTTCTATCTATATAGTTCTATATAGACACTCAAAAAATGGAATTGAAGTGCTAGATTGACAATACGGAATTCTAATTTAATGGAAGTTGTTGGAATCTCTTGGATAGAAATGGTTTAAACTGTTTAAACACAAATATATATCAATTAAAATTTTGATAATTGAAAATTCAATCCATCCCCAAAGGGAATGTAGCCACTCCAAATAGATCTATTGATAAACCATCATCCGATATGGTTAGCGATTTCAAATTTGGTAACATATCTGAAATTTAGGTACACACAACTCTCATCTCATAGGTCCCAGGAGAACAAATGATGCTTGACCAGCATATCACGTACCCCATCCTTGAGCGGCTGAGACTCTTTGCCTCTTTTGGGTGGCAACTCCCAGTCCGGATTCAAATTGAAGGCAAACTGTGAGAGTATACGCAATTCACATTTGATTTGCACCCAACCGGGTGAATCAATGAAGCTCCAGGTGTGATACCATTTCTGTACCACCTCTTGGCTGGCGCACAACACTTCCAGCCAAAGATGGAGCACTTGTTCGTTGAGACCCAAACAGATGAGCGAGCGCAATTTGACATCCATTTGGGCATGAGCATCATCGTGGGTCTGATTGATGGCCTGGACACAGCGATAGAGCAACTCTTCGGGTGTGAGCACCTTGCCATCTTCGTCCAGGCGATAGGTTTTGCACAGTACCAGCCGACTGTAGACGGACTCAAAATCCTTCTCCACCTCACGGGTGGCCGCCTCTTCGATGTACAGCCAGGGATGTATGGGTCCGCCCAGGAATGAGGGTCGTTTCATGCCATGCTCTAGAAAGGCCTTAATGGCCGGCGCCAGTGTGCCTCTTACCAGATCTGTCACCGTCTCCGAGATGGCATCATCTCCCGCCGAGCTATACAGTTTGCTTCTCTCATCCAGCAGATCCACAAATTTAGCAGGAAACCAGCCCCTTAGTCCATTGAGCTCGCCCACCCAGCAGTGCTCGTCCTTCTGGCTGATAATGGTGATGATGTCGTTGCGACGGAAGCCCAGCTCATCATCGTCATGCCGCTCGAAGTCATGCAGCGCCTTGGCCCTTCGCTTACGCGTTCTGGCCACATTTATAAAGTTTTCATGGTCCCGGGCATGTGATTCGGTGCTGTAGTTGGCCGTCAGCTGTATGTGCCCCGCCAGCTTGGGTTCAATGGTTATAAAGTGGCGACCCACCTTTAAGATGGCCTCCCGCAAATCCACCAGAATCTCGGTCTGGCGTATGTTTTTGTTCTTCAGCGAATCCGCGCCGTCCGAGTCAGCGCCGCTGCGGAATAGAAAGGCCTCCAGTATGGATTTGCTCTTGCGCACCTGGCGTCGAGCTAGCTGCTGCTTGGGCAAGTTAGGCGCTGCCTCTGGATTGCTGATCTGATGACCCTGATCGGCCATGAGATAGGCCAAATGGCGGCGTCGATGCGTATCGATAACAGTTTGACTTAGGGAGCCACCCACCTCCAGGGCCTGGCGGAAGAGCACTTCGACATCGGTCACCTCACCGGGTATATCCGAGAGTGAGTTAAAGATCTGTGCCGAATTCTCCAGATGCTTCAGCTCTTCTTCTTTGACCTTGAGCATGCCGAGGGTTAATTGAAACAGCACTATGGATCCCTCATAGAAGAACCAGTCCCAAATGCGCACCAAAATCTTCATATGCACCACATTGGCGAAGATGGTGAGGAACCAGTGGAGCGTGATAAGTGACAGCTCAATGTCATGCTTCTTCAGGGAGTCATCCACACTGGCCAGATAGTTGGCTATCAGTGTTTGCATCACCCGTTGGTCTGCCTGAATGCCCAACAGTGTCGAACTGTAATAGGAAGCGGGCAGCAGGTCCTCCACAATGGTGGCCATCATCCAAAAGGCATTCTCCTCCTCCATAAAGAGCAACAGACAGGCAGCAATCACTCCCGTTCCCTGGCAATAGCCGATGTCTGGGAAGAGCCACGCAATGCCACGTAAGATGCGACGCAGACGTGGTATACCGGTGCCATTGGGATTACTAAAGCAGGCATTTGTGGGCAGAATGCGTAGAAGATCCTTTTCAATTTGCTTGGAAGTCATCAACTGATCATTGCTGGAAGCTGTAGGTAAGAATAAGTAAAGATTTCAGCTTTCAATAGACTCCATACTCACCCTTGACTATGTCTTGATAGCTGGTCTCGCTTTTTTGCTTCTTAACTAAGGCCCCAGACAGTCGCATCCACATCTGTGCCCTCAATGTATGCGGTATTCCCTGCCTAACCATATTCCTTAGCTTCTCTGTGCGCGGCAACATCATCTCCACATGCTCCCAGGTCAGTTCGCTGGCCTCCTTGTTATGCGAAAACTCTAGGTGAGCTATCCACTGCAATCGCTGCTGGGCATCCTCCACAAAGGGTATGCTAAGCAATTTATTAGAGCTCTGTTCGGGTCCATCCTCCTCCTCCACACGAAATCCGAACTCATCAAATCGATATTCCGGCTGATCATTTGGCCCAGAGGCAGCCAGCTCCGCTTCGCCACCCAGCTTGGCCAGCAACTCCTGCGGCCACATCGAGGGTGTGAGCGCCGAGAAGGGTCCGCCCGGATTCGGTCGTAAGCCGTCCACCACACTTAGCTCCTCCATGGGGGGCAACTGTTCGCCCAAATCATCCTCGGAGCCCAAGGTATGCATTTTGCGCTACGGTTGATAAAGCATTTTAATTGGGTCTGATAAGCAATTAGTTCTACTCTACCGTATGTTCCGCACGGCCCACATAGCCCTCATGATCACGACCAAATATCCGATCCATATGGCCAATATAACTTACTGATACCACAGATGATTACTTATGAGATGGGTGAGACCATATTTGATTTAACACGGTCATACTGCGTTAAGTAGTGGAGACGCCGTCATAATTTGAGTGCATGCAGCGTTGCTAATTTAGCTATTTTCTCGCCGTTTGTAAGCTTCTCACAATCACAATGCAAAGAACCCCCCAGGGAATTCAGTCAGTTTTATTGCTCAAAATATTCTTTGTATAGGACGAATGCATGATTTGCTACCGCTCGGTTGAGATCTTTCTGGTCACCTCAAATTTGAAATGTTGAGTGGAGAAGATGGAATAGAGTTTGCAGTGAAATTAAAGGAATTATTTAATTGGAAAATTTATTCGAACTATTTTTGTAATTATCCCACCAAGCCCCAAAAATCTACTCTGCTTAAAAACGACCTGCCTGTCAGCTGTATGAGTTTAGCTTCTTTGCAACATTTTCTACCTTTTTTTTAGCTTTCTTTGGTTCTGAGAAGCGAGTATCACTGCTAAAAGAGCGAACAGCTGATGACTATCTGAGTGAAAAGTTGACGACGCAGCAAGCTGCTGGTCCATGTCTGCTTTTAGTTTAATAAACAATAATAACAAACTGGATGCACCATGCAGATAAAACCGATTATAACATGTAAGTAAACGCCCATTACAACGGGTAAACATCAAACTATAGATTCCCCTCAGATTCGGGCTCGTGCCCATTGTTTCGTTCACTGGAAATGCAAATCCTGAATGCCATTCCCTTGGACACCTGTGAGTGGCGTAGGACATTCCAGCGACCGACTAAACATGTACGCCTGGAGGCGCAAACCCAACAATTCAATGTGGCTGTCTTGGAGAAATACAAGCAGGGGGAGTGGAGCATACTGGAGCAGCCCATTTTGCATATCTTTGTGACCGAATGCAATGTGAGTATAGAAAGGACACTTGACTTAAGCCCATAATAATCCTTTCTTCCCTACCAGGATTTGGATACTTACAAGGCCACCATAAAAGAGGAAATTGATTTGTGGCTTAAACTGTTAAGCAGCTATGGTGTCTCGGATTGGATGATACTGCTGGTGGAGACTTTGGATATGCGCAAGACGAAGAATCTATTGCCTCGTACCACGGTGCTGGATAAGATACGTGTGGACTTTTGTAGCAAAAATGATGATCGTTGCATTTCGGTGCTAAATCCAGCCAAATTTGAACCGAACCGAACCACCGAATCGTTCCGTTGTTTTGTACAAAGAATCCGATTTCTCATGCTCACCAGCTACAATCGAAACATAGTGAAGTACGAGGATCTGTTGCGCAGTAAACGGGAGAAACGTAATCACGAGGGCTGGGATTTTCGGCAATATTTCTTTATGCAGGAGGATTTGGCCTTGGTTTTTGAAAAACTTGAGCTACCCACAGAGGCATTGGTGCAGTACGATGAACTGGATGCCATGTTCTCGCAGTATATAATGCAGCAGACGGAGAGTTTTAAGCAGCCATTGGATGCCTTTCATGGCATTTGCCTAACCCGACTGGATAAGTTTGAGATGCGTGAGCGAATACGGCAGGGAGGTGGCTCTCTTTTGGATTTTCGCAACTATTTGTACGAGCGACAGGCCTACCTGCTGTTCTCCTGCAATGACATACCTGATATAGCCAAGCGTCTCTTAGACTTTCTATTCTCCACTTTGCGTGAGGTGGAATTCATAAAGCTGGACTGTCAGGAAGGTGCATTGGCCTGCTGGGAGTTTGTGTGTGCTGTGGAAGTGTTGCAGCTCTGCGAACAGGCCATGGAACCAAATGAGGTGTCTTGTTTCCAGCACTGTGCTCCTATCTGGAATCTGGCCAAGGATAAGCTGTATGAACTGGGTAAACTGTGTGGCCTTTTGCCTGGCTGCACACCCACCTCCGAGCAGTTGCACATAGTGGTACAGCTGTCCTCGGGCATAGGTGACGCCCCGCCCGAACAACAGCAGCAACATTTTCTGCAGGCCAATCCACAGCTAAGAGATCGCTCACCCAATCGTAAGCCCAAAAAGTCAGCAGCTCAACAGCTAAAAGAGGCCTTGGGCTCGAATCAGGCTTTTGAGAAATTGTACTTGGAATTGGCGGAGTTGGCCATCAGCACCTACAAGCATGTGACTCGTTTGCGTTCTGCCCGTTTGGTGGGCTTGGATCTGGGCAATTTCTATTGTGCCATCAACGAGCCCCATAAGGCTGTGGGTTTCTTTACGGATCTGCTAAGAGAACTTAAGGCAGAGAACTGGCACATGCTGAGCTCCCAGACTTTGCTAGAGCTGGCCAATTGCTATCGTAAAATGGGTGACTCATTGGCCTACACCAAAACCTGCAGTTCCATCTCATGTTGCCCAGAGCTGGAGACTCTGGTGCGCACTTTCTACTTTGATGAATTTCTGAAATCCCTCAAATCGTTAAAGACCAACCTCTCGGCTCAGCCATCCCTGGAGAATGCCAATTTTTGTGTGCTGGAGGATCACTTTCGTATACAGGACATTGAGGTGCTCAATCAAAAGCCCATTATTCAGGATGATTATGTAATGGTGCAACTAAAAGTGGAAAGTCTGTATCCACGTGAGATTGTGACGGAAAGTATAAAGCTTTGCTTTGAGCTGGAGTCACCAGCTGCTCTGGAGGCGGCGACTGCTTTCCAAGAGGTGGCTCTGTCACCCTCTTTAGGTCATGTAAACCCTAAAGAATCCAACGGTCGTCTGAACGTCTCCCTACAATTGATTTACAAGCAGGACAATAAACTTCATCTGGCCGCTGTGGCCTGTGACACACCCAAGACCAAGCAGCCGGTGAGACGAACCAGCAGCACCAAGCGCAAATTATCACCCAGTATACAGGCAGACTTCTCGAACTATGTGCTGGCGGAGAATAAAGCACTGCAGCCGGGTGTCAATTTGTTGGAGCTCAAGGCCAAGGCTACGCGTGTAGGCAAGTGGCAGTTTAAGCAGGTAAGCAAGCTGCTCGTTGCTTTCTTTTTTGCCCTAACTCATTTTGTTTCTGCAGCTCTCTCTCAGCATGTCCAGTCTGGAATTCCTTTCCGAGCAGTTACCCTTTACGCCGCCCTGCTTTGAGATCAGCACCAAACCGGCCAGTGCCTCGCTGGACTTTAAGACTCTTATAGCCGGCATCGTGCAACCCATTGACTTACATATTTCTGGCGGCAGCTTCATCTTTCCAAACGATGCCAAAATTACGCTTCGTTGCTCCAAGAATCTACGCATACGTCAGGCCTTGGAAACAACGGATGTGGCTGCCAACGATGATGCCACCTTTGAGACTGTGCTGCAGGTGCCGCTGCTGCAGTTCAAGTCGTTCGAGGAGCGTCGCATACCGCTAGAGGTACTGACTGATATGCCGGGCCGTAAGGTGGCCAAGCATCATGAATATCACATCGCTTTGAGCTGTCCCTGGTCTCGAAACGAATTCCAAATACCCATAGAATTTCAGCCGGCCATGGAGGCCACTTGTAGGCTGCACACCTGCGGCACTCAGAAATTTCTGCAAGTGATCATGAAGGGCCTGGATGCTCAACTTCTATTGCAGCAGGCTATGGTTAAGTGTGATGTGCCCGGTGTCAAGTTGTTGGATCTTAATCCGGTATCCCAGCAGCCCATAGTAAGCGTGTATAGAGGCTCAGCTTGAAAACTCTGCTAATCTCTCTTTTATATTTTAGGAAATTTACAAATCTCTTAACGTTACGTATCTCTATGAGATCCAGGTGGAACCTCTTAAGACCGAAAATGATTTGCCTATTGTCAAAGTGCATTTTGTGATCAAATATGCCTCCGTGGACCAGCCACTGGTGTGGCGGAACTATGGTTGCGCCTTTGATCTGGTGGACTATACCACTCTCTTCAAGCTGCAGGCCCAGCTGGAACCTAACGAACTGTGCCGCTTGCGTACAGTTTGCAATATGAATTTGAAAATCACCAAAGTACATGAGAATCCCTATGTGGATCTTATGTATGAGGTGCTTAATGATCAGAATCTGTGGGCTGTATGTGGTCGATCTGCGGGTGAGTTGAGTTGGTTTGGGTTTATATTTATGCCAGGGATGCAAACCGGTTGTGAAACGAACTGAAAAATCAGCACCGAGCGTCTCTTGGAGACATTAACGGTGAACTACTTCAAATACCAGGAGACCACTCAACATTTTCATTTGTTCTACAGGAGTGATTAACAGGACTGAAGTTGTTCTTCTACATCAATCCCATTTGGGACCTGGAGACTTCCAATGAACTCTGTTGATAGCTGCTTTTAGCTTCTCTAACGACAGAACTTCTTTAATTTCCTTCCTAAGTTCCTAATATTTAGAATATGTGACCCAGGTATCGGTTCACAAATGTTTAAGTTTTCGACACTTTGACCGCTGAAATTTCCATGTAGACAATCCTAATGAGAGTACCTTTAGTTTTCTAAAGGAGCGAATACACGACGCAGCGACTGCGCTGTCTAGGTAGCTGAATTGCTAGACTTGTTCAATCGGCTAAATATCCAAAAGCAGCGCTTTGGATTGAGCGATTTAGTATTTGGTCGTGTTGAATTGGAGACCTCCCGATTTAACTTAGTTGGGTTTGTTTTTGCTAGAGCGCTTAGCCTATTTGCGAGGAAGCATATAGTGCCTGCATAGCCTAGATCAGAAATCTGCAAGAGTGCCTGTTTTTAAGATTCCGAGTGCACTCGTTCAGTCAAAGCAAACCCACACTTGTTGTCGTGTTGGTATTACTGTAACTGAGTGTCTGTGTACTCGATCGGCTGTACAATATGTAGTCCGAAAATAAAGCGACTTAAACTAGCTCTGACCTGCCCTCTTTGACTGCTGGCCTACGGCTAAAAGCAAACAGCACACTGTTGGGTTAAGCCCCGTGTTGAACCACATTTTAAACCTACAGACCAATTTTAAAGCTTATAGTTTAAGATACTTTTGAAAAATGACTTTGGACAGTCTTAAACTTTTTCGCAACAGTTCTTGAAACAGTCTAATTCTGTATTCTGCAGCTTTATCCAAATTTTCAATATCATAGCTTAAATTACATCCGATATATGGCTTCAGAGCCTCGTTTGAAAAAAAAAAACAAATTAGCCTACAACAGTATACACGAACTCAGTTTCAACTGGTTAGTTCAACCAGATTTTAATTTGCAAGTCTCCAAATTTAAAGTTCAAAGAAAGAATAATTTTTTACCATAAATTTGACAAGTCTTCTCACCAGAAGATTAAATCTTCATTTACGAGCCCAACCCGATGCCAAGATATGATTTTTTTTCAGAAATTCAGAATAAGGTTGATTCCACAAAATCGAATGTATTAAGCAGAAAAGATGGCTGTCTTTTATCTTAGTTTTTCTTTCTTCTTTAAGAAAAACAGTCTGTGCAAAAAGTAACCTTATAGTATCTTTAAGAGCAGAAATATTGTTGGACAAACTAGCCTACAGGTGCGTTAATAATTTTCGCAAATATTTGTAAAAGTTTACACATTTTGTTTGGATTGTGGGAGTACCAAATTGTGTTGCACGCAAACATTTTTCCGGTAGCCTTTGCTGAAGCACCAATAATTTAAAGCAAATATTTGCCAGGTGGGACCAAATTTGTTTGCGTGTTTGCCAGTTTGCTCTTACAAGCAATCTTACGCTGTGGCAAGGGCGCTTCTTCAGGAATGTTAAAGCTGTTAAAGACCAGGCACCTATACAAGCAAATTTGACGGAAAACTTCTTCATCAGAAACACGGCATTCGTGTGACCATTAATCGACATGTCGCACTGGGCATTTTAGTGTCTGAATCATTGGACTAACAAGACAGAACTGAATTTATGTAAGATAGTCGGTCAAGCTCGACTTGAATACTTTTTGTGAGCACTTTTTGTGGCCATGCCTATGCCTTTTCTGTTGTGATGTTTCAACAAATTGTTTGCTCAAACAAATTTAACAGCTTGGGCAAAGAAATGTGAAATACAATTTGCCCCTAGCAGCGTGAACACTAACCAAAATTTGTAGATATGAGAAAATATTTGCGCAAATTTTTGTTAAAGCAAATTTTTGCTCATTTGGGAACGCCAAATTTGTTTTGCGCAAACATATATATTTCAAGGCTAAAAGTACGGACCCACACGCAAATAATTTGAGCGAATATTTATTAAAATTTGCACCTTTTTGTTTGCTGTAAGAGGAAATACCAAAGAGTTTTCGTGCAAACATTTGCCAAGTAGCCTTTGCCTTTGTTGGTGCACCAATATTTTGAAGCAAATATTTGCCAAATGGAAACACCCCTGCGCAAATTTGCTTAAGTATGCTTGCATATTGTGAACACTTTTTATTCCCTTGCAAAGGGAACTATAATTTTGCCCAGAACTATATATATTCTTGATCAGGGTGACGAGCTGAGTCGATTGAGCTTCTCTGTCTGTTTCTACGCGAACTAGTCTCTCAGTTTTAAAGCTATCGGGCTGAAATTTTGCACAGAGTCTTCTTTTTGCTGCACACTACTAATATGTCGGAATCGACCTGATCGGATGACTATATCTCATAGCTCCCATAGGAACAATCGGTCGGAAAACTAGTTTTAGTGAGAAAAACATTGTTCTTTTCAATGGAAACGTTTCCAAACTTTGTAATCCTAGGTTTCTATGTTTTTTATAATTCTACCAAGTTTTTTTAAAATCGGACTACTATATGGTATAGCTACCATACAAAAGATAGATCTGAAAAACAATCTTAGTTAGAAAATCTTTAAATATTTAAGCGAGCACTTGCTAGGGTATAAAAACTTTGGACGAACTCACAGTCGAAGTTAGCTTAGAGTTGAAATTCACCAAAAATGTTTTGGGGAGTTGGATCAACGGACCTAATTCCAATTCCAAAAACGGTTTTGCATCCCTGGGGTATTCACTTTCTTGGTTCTTTTGCTATTTTTCAAATATAATTTCTTTCGGATTTCTGCACACACACACACACACACACAATTTACACTTCAAATGCCTTTCAAGATATGGGTAAGTCCTTTTGTTGGTTATGGACAAAAAACAACTGGCATTGCATTTGGCAAAAACAAATTAATCACAAACAAATTCCGCTGATAACCCATCAAAAAAAAAAAACTCAAAATATGGCAATTCTAATTTTGAACTAATTGTAACTTTAAAATTTCCAGGTGTCGTCTCCATGAAGGATGTGGACAGTCATTCTATATCTTTAGATGTAATGCCTCTCAGTACAGGATTCCTGCCCATGCCCAGCATTAGATTGTCCAAATATACGGCTGGAGGCAAAAGCAAAACCGATGCACACTCCAAAGTGCATCCCTTTCCACCCGGACAGGTTTACAATTCCACCAAGAGCATGCAGATCCATGTTATAGCCAGCGTTAGCGGTGATCAGTGAAGAGCCAAATTGATATATGTGTATATAGTTAGTATAGCAAAGTATTATTTATCTAAAAATAAACCACTATAACATACAAATCATATGGAGGTAGCCAGTTTGGTTAAATTTTGACCCTCCAAGCGATACATTTGCCACTGTTCTTTGGCCGTCAAGTTCTCTGCACCCAGACTTTCGTAGAACTTTCTTGCTGGATTCCAGGCCAACACATGAAAGTCCAGACGCGGACATTTTAGTGCCACAGCTCGGGCGGCTATTTCCAGGAACAGACGTTTGCCGGCGCCACGCTTACGATGCTCGGGTTGTATATAGATATCCTCTAGGAATAAACAACGTCCTTCCCAGGTGGAGTAGCATTTATAGCAGATGGCATAGCCTATGTTGAGACTGACACAAAATTGAAATTGTTAAAGTTGTTGGGCGTCTTACCTACCCATTGGCATTGTCTTTGATTACAAAGATCTCACAATATGCTGGCCCACCTTGCAGTCCTGCATCACGTATGAGATCTGTTGGTGGGAATTTAAACGACTATAGATGAACAACTGTGTTAGTTTCTTACCTTCCTCACTGAGCTTGGGACCTTCGCTCATTTTCTCAAAGTCCGCTAGTTCCTTAATGTAAGGGACAGTTTCAGTTAGTGGGTATTTTGTGGTAAGTCTTATGGCGCTTACCTGTATCATGCTGCGTACATCCTTTATATCCTCCTCCTTGGCATGTTGCACCGTGAATTGATTTGGATTTGACATTATGCAGAAATGCACGTGGTCTACTTCATGAAACTTCATTGAGGACTGATTAGTTTTATTTGATGCTTTGCAGTTGTAGTGGTCGGCAAAAGCTTATCTCTCTGGTAATTGGAGAGCTTATACAATTAGAGCTTAGCGAGGGTAGCTGATAAGGTTATATTTCCTACAGTTTTATAGATAGATGTTTCGTTCCTTTTGAACTTAATCATAATAATGGGCAGCACCGATCATAACGATTTCGGTACTCATTTGGAATGTTTATTTTTAAAATATGCACTCTTTCAACCATGGACAAGCCCTCAGGAAGTGTCATTCCCAGGAATGACGCACAGGACCTCTTCCTTGCCACTTTCGCCGACGATATAGCCCTTTTGGCCAGACATCCCTGTGTCTACAGCGCCACGGACATCCTTCAGCAATACATGTACCGCTTTTGCGGATGGGCAAGGCACTGGAATATTGGAATAAATCGAGCGAAGTGTGCCAATGTCACCTTTACGTTAAGAAGAGATGACTGCCCCGGAAATTACATGGATGATCATCTTCTATCTCATTTTCTAGAACACAGGTACCTGGGAGTGTACCTTGACAGGCGCTTGACATTTGGCTTGCATATAAGCCACCTAACAAAGTCGCTTTATAGAATTGGGGTGGATGCTAAATAGCAGAAACAAATTGTCCTTAAGGCCCTATTCTCCTTCAGCTTGCTGTTTTTTGACCTTTTTTGAAAAAATTCTCATTTGAAAACGCAAAAAGATATTTGAATTTTGTTTTTTTTATTGAATTAGTAATGAATCAAAGAAAATAAAAAAATTTTTTTCGCCGCGATATAGGGGCTGTCCATAGATGATGGCACCGTCAAAGTTGGCCCTTAAAAAAAAAGGCATGGTGCTGGCGGCCACGATTCCGCCAGTTCTACAGAACCGATTTGGATGAAACAAAGTTTAATCGACGTAGAATTGTCACCATTCTGGCCCGTAGTAAAATAAAAATTTTGCGATTTTTTTTGACAAAATGGCGGCCACTTGAAATTGACAAATCGAATTTGGACCCATTTTTTTGTAGTTTAGTGTAAAAAAAAATAGTAAAAAAAATCGCAAAATTTTTATTTTACTACGGGCCAGAATGGTGACAATTCTACGTCGATTAAACTTTGTTTCATCCAAATCGGTTCAGTAGAACTGGCGGAATCGTGGCCGCCAGCTCGAAAAACGTGGTTTCGAGATAAACGCGTTCAAAGTTTGAAGTTTGAGTGAAAACTACTCATTTTAGCGAAGACATGACCCCACAAAAATGGCCATATCTTCTAAAGTATTTCGAATTTCAAAAAACCCTTTTAGGGTTATATTCTTAAATGTCCAAGCTATAAAAAAATGCAAAAAAAAAAGTCGAAAAAAATTTTTTGCTGAAAGAGAATAGGGCCTTAAAGAACAAGATACACATATACAAGGCAATTATTTCACCAGCTTGGAGATATCCCTGTTCTCCAAGCCAAATTACTGCGCAGACTATCGGGAGCGCCCTGGTACATGTGTACGAGAAGGTTGGAGAAGGAACTTAATGTTCCTATAATAGGCGACGTTATAAGGAAAATAAATGGCTTCAGAGCCGGAAGAAGATTCAAGAGAATATTCCCTTCGCAACTCTCAAGACGACGAATCTGATCCTGCCACACAGTTGATATTTACATTAATTAACACTCCAGAGACACAGTAACACCGATCCAAACATAAATTGTTAAGAGAATATCCACTAATATCACTACATCGTAAGTTGCTACCAAAAAGTAACTAAATAGATGTACAATAAATAAATCAATCTCTTAAAAAAAAATTAAAATATGCATTTTTGGATGTTCAAATATCCATTTAATGTCAAATGGATCTTAAATTTTCATCCAACGGATCTAAAAATCATCAACAAGATATGAAAAATGTATAAGAAAACATAAAAACAAGACTTTTAAAAACAAACCATTCCTACTACATATTTTTGAATCTATTTTTTCTGTGTAGTTCAAAGTATTCTTTTATCAAAGCACCATTTAAAATTCCACGCCTATTTTAGGAACGGAAAATATACTGCACATAAGAAAGTATAGTGCACCGGCCACTTCTATAAATGTCTCGTTGCTTAAGGTACGCGTCGATATATACAACAGGAACAGGTAATATTAAATTTTGGGAATGGGTTCAGTTCGAGAGCTTTCGAAAAAGATTTCAGTAAGGGCAGCGACATAAAAATGATTTTTTTTTACGAAATCGTAAGGGTATAACGTTTCCGTAGTTAGTTAAGAGCGAAATTTTGGACCTGATGTCAGTCTTCTAGCATTTTAACTCTAAATTGGGTGTGTTTTCGAGATTTCTGACATTTAATGATTTGTCAGTCACAGCAAATAGATTTGTCAAATTCTGCGAGCTCTGATATATTTATACCCTTGCAATGGGTGTTAAAACTCAACGAATGGAAATATTCATTTCCGATCCCAAAGACAAAATATCTTCTTGATCAGATTGACAAGACGAGTCGATTGAGCTTTGTCCATTCGTTCGTCTGTCTGTCTGTTTCTACGCGGCCTAGTCCCTCAGTTTTGAAGCTATCGAGTTGAAATTTTGCACAGAGTCATCCTTCCACTGCACCGTGCTAATATGTCGGAACCGATTGAATCGTATGATTACGGTATAACATAAAGATGCCATAGGAACTATTGGTCGGTAAACTAGTTTAGGCGAGAAAAATCTTGATCGAGCAATGCACCGAATACAGATCAGAATTGCACATGGCCTTTGTGGACTTCGCTAAGGCCTTCGACAGCGTAAGCAGGGAGTGCATATGGCATGGGTTGCGAAGGAGAGGGATACCGGAAAAGCTTATTTCCCTCATCAGCGCGACATACGACAGCGCCCAGTGTAGAGTGCTTGACGATGGAATGCTTTCGCAGCCTTTTCCAGTCGTGAGCGGCGTTCGGCAGGGATGTGCTCTGTCGCCCATTCTGTTTATAATGGTGGTCGCAGATGTGTTCGCTACAATGCGACCTGCTCCCAACAACAGCGGCATAATGTGGTCGATGAATTCAAGACTGCGGCATCTGGACTATGCAGACGATATATGCCTTCTGGCAAATGGGCTAAGCAACCTGGCAACTGCACTAGCCGACCTGGACACCTCAGCTAGATCGGCAGGCCTCAACATTAACAAGGCAAAGACGAAAGCACTCAGCATCCTTTCCACCCAATCCCTGGCTCTGGTTTTGGACGAAGAGCCAATTGAGCCAGTTCAGCAATTCAGCTACCTGGGTAGCGTAGTCGCTGTTGATGGAGGGACGGAACTCGATGTGGAGGCGCGCCTGCAAAAGGCTAAATGTGCCTTTGGCGATGCTCGTCATACCCACGCTGGCTCAAAATCAGGCTTTTCAAGTCCAACGTAATGCCAGTGCTCCTATATGGTTCTTCCACCTGGAAAATTACAGCTTCCATAGTGTCAAAACTCCAAACATTTGTCAACTGCTGCCTGCGTCGCATATTCTGCATATCTGGCCTAACAGAATTCGAAATCCCGACCTACTCATTCGAGCGAAAAAGGAGAGTGTCGGCATGGTAATACGCAGAATGAAATGGAGTTGCATAGGGCACACATTGCGAAAGAACCCGAATACCATCGCAAGGAAGGCAATGGAGTGGAACCCGTTGGACGGACTCGGGAGGGCACCTGGCAGACCCAAAGAAACTTGGAGGAGGACTGTCGGTAGAGAGGCGAAAAGCATCAGGAAAAGTTGGGGAGAACTAAAAGCGACGGCTAACAACAGAGTTCGCTGGAGAGGAGTAGTTGATGCCCTATGTCCCACCTAGGGATTGGAATAGAAGAAAGAAGAGATAAAGGTATAGCTGTCATTCAAAAGAAAGTTTTGAAAAGTAGTCTTAATAAAAAAAGTAATGTTTTTGGAATGGTACCGTCTTCACTTGGTTCTACAGAGTTTGGTCCAATTCGGATGTTAATGTTAATGGCATATAGGCTGCCTTAAGAACAATCGGTCGGAAAATGAGTCTTATTGAGAAAAGTTTTTTGTTTTTTAATGTTAGCTCTCCCAAACTCGGCAATTATGAATATTATTTGCTTTTAAAAGTATTTGTAAAGTTTGCTCAAAGTCGGTTGGCTGCCATAGGATCGATCGGTCGGAAAATGGGTCTAAAAATAACACAAATACAATGTTTTTTTCATTCTTTTGTACGTTAATACATAAAAATGGTTGTCGGTGTTTCTTCGAAACATAGAACTTTCTGAAAACTCGCAGCTTATTTTTTCGGTCGGTTCGTTTGGATGCATTTTCCGTAAGTTCCTTTTCAAGTTGGTACTTCCTTTTGAACCAATCATAATAGTCATATTTTGACGGACGCATTTATCACTTCTAATGTAAATATATATGTTTGTTTCCTACATAAGCCGAAAGAAACTTTAAACCAAGATTAAAGAATGTACTAAGTGATGCTCCGAAACAGGTTAGTTCAAAACCTCTAAAAATTTGGATACTATTTTTCTGTGTTTTCTACCAAATATTTCCTAAGAATGAATATTAAGGGGGGAAAATTAACAACTGATTTAAAAATACTTAAAGAAAGCTTTTATTTGTAAACCTCTGCAAACTATGGTTGCCTTTTATGGGGCAGCCCTCATATCAAAAAATGCCAACCCAACTCTTTTCAAATATTAAACCAATTTATGCGCCAAATTAGTCAAATTTTGTCCCTCCAATCGATACAATTGCCAGCTTTCTTTTGCCGTCTTATTCTCAGCACCCAAACATTCAAAAAACTTTCGTGCCGGATTCCAATCGAGCACATAAAAGTCTAAACGTGCGCATTTCAATTTCACAGCTCGGGCGGCTATTTCCAGGAACAGAAGTTGACCTCCACCATGCTTACGATGCTCTGGCTTTACGTAAATATCTTCAAGGAATAAACAAAGTCCGTTCCAGCTAGAGTAAGATCTGAAACAGATGGCATAGCCTGAGATCAGACTGAAGGACAAAGAAAAGAAGAGGAAAGTAAAACGTCATGTGCTATCAGTCAAGGTAAATATTGATACTTATGACCACTAATTCGGTTCTTATCGAATGTTTGCTTCACTTACTTATTTGCCTTGTCCATGAGCACATAGATCTCACAATATTCAGTTCCTCCAAGCAGGCCAGCAGCACATTGGAGATCTGGCAAGGGACAAGGTTAACACTCAAGTTATTAGCAGTTTTGGGAGACTCACCCTCCTCACTCTGTTTGGCAGCAGCGCTGATTTTTAAATCGTTGGCTAGTTCCTAAAAAATGTAACTTCAATTAAATGGTTTTTTTGATAGCTTAAGATTCTTACCTGTACCATGTTGTGTACTTCTTTGATGTCTTCGATTTTGGCACGTTGTACAGTATATTGATTTTGCATTGTCATTTTGCAGAAAGTTTTCTGGTCTGCAGAATAACGTGCTGAGCACTTACTAATTGCGGTTGTGGGTGCGTAAGTCTTTCCTAAATAAGTGTTTAGCGAGGGTAGCTGTTTAAGTAAGATTATGATTATTTAAGGAAAACGTTGGCTTCTCAAACTTTTACAAAATACTTACCAGTTTTATTAATCTTGTTCCAGTGCCTTGGGCCAATAATACAGTTTTATACATTTTTCAACAGCCTGGTGTTTACCTAGAAAGTTCTCAGCTACATTAATATGACAAGCTTTACTTTGTTTACTTTGGTTAACATTTAAATTGGTTCATTCTTAAATGTTTATGATTTTAAAACAAACAAAAAGTTGTTTTGGCTGAAGTCACTTCCAAATTGACTTAGGTTGCCCGCTTAATGTATCTGGCCAGTTGCAGCAAAACCAATAATTGATGAGTTAGTTTATCGCTATCGTTATTCGCAGTCGATAGAAATGTTTAATTTTCATGGCTTGGCTAAAGAAGTGTTGTCGACTTTTAGGCAGAAAGATTAAATTATACAAATCATTCTGACAGCAAACCATTTGAACAGCAAATATTTTCAAAAAATACCCTTTTTTCCATTTTCCGACCGATCGTTCGTATGGGAGCTGTATGATATAGTCATCCGATTTGGCCAAAAATTTTAAAAATTATGTGAAAGCATGTGAAACAAACAAATACAAAATTTCAGGATGCTTCCATTAAAAACAAAAAAGTTTTTCTAGCTATGACTGTTTTTCAGACCTATCTTTCGTATGGCAGCTATACCATATAGTTGTCCGATTTTAGGAAAATTTGGTAGAATTATAAAAAAAGCATATAAAACCTACGATTACAAAGTTTGGAGACGTTTCCATTGAAATGAAAAAAGGTTTTCATACTAAAACTAGTTTTCCGACCGATTGTTCCTATGGGAGCTATGAGATATAGTCATCCGATCCGGTCGGTTCCGACATATTAGTAGTGTGCAAAATTTCAGCTCGATAGCTTTAAAACTGAGAGACTAGTTGGCGTAGAAACAGACAGACAGACGGACGGAGAAAGCTAAATCGACTCAGCTCGTCACCCTGGTCAAGAATATATATAGTTTATGGGGTCGGAAATGAATATTTTTATGCGTTGCAAATTCTAAATTTTTATACATACCCTTGCAGAGGGTATATTGAAATTTTCCAGATGTTTGTAACGCATAGAAGGGAGCATTTCCGACCACATAAAGTACAGGGTGCGCCATATAAAGTGTCGGTATGGCAACACTGAATAAATATAAAAACAAACAACCGATTGCTATATATTGATCTTGTTCCTTTAATTTGGTCCAGTACAATTTATTTCGACTACTTTTTGAACACAACATCAATCAAGTGGCCGCCTTTATTGGCCACAACAAAATGTGCCCTTTTTGCGGCATTTTCCATCACTTTTTCGAGCGTCTCAGTCGATAAAGTGGCGATTTCGGCACGAATGTTGGCCTTAAGCTCTTCAATGGTCTGTGGATCGCTGGCATAAACCTTGCTTTTTAAATAGCCCCACAAAAAGAAGTCTGGTGCGGTCAAATCTGGAGATCTGGGTGGCCAGTCAATATCGCCTCTTTTTGATACCAGGCGTCCAGGGATGTGTGGATTTTCCGTGCCCCATATGCGACAATTTTGCTTACTAACACCACCAGAAAGCGTGAAATGGGCCTCATCGTTCATCAAAATTTGTTGAGTTGAGTTAGCACAATTGAACGATTATTTTCGATAAACAGCGTCACTATTTCGGCACGTTGTTTTGGTGTGAAGCGGTCAAAATTGTACTAGATTGATGTTTCCAATAGACATGTTCTAACAAATGCAATCAGTTGGTAAATGTCAAAGTTATTCAGTGTTGCCATACCGACACTTTATATGGCGCACCCTGTATATTCTTGATCAGCATGACGAACTGAGTCGATATAGCCATGTCCGTCTGTCAGTCCGTCCGTCTGTTTCTATGCTATCCCCTCCGTCAGTTTTAAAGCGACCAAACTTTGCACGAAGTCTTCTGGTACAAATACGCTGCACATTTGTCGGAACCGGCCGGATCGGATGAGTATAACATATAGCTGCCATAGGAACGATCGGTCGAAAAACTAGTTCTAGTGAGAAAAACTTTTTTGTTTTTAATGCAAAAGTCTCCAAACTCCGTATTTACTAGTTTTCAATGACATCTATATAGTATAGTCGCCATAGAAAAGTAAGGTTAGAAAAATAGTCTTAGAGAGAAAAACTTTTTTTATTTTCAATGTAAACCTCTTTAAAATTGGCGTATATTCATTTTATAAGCTTTCACACAATTCTTTAAAGTTTTGTCAAAATCGGATGACTTTAGGTTATTGCTGCCATATGAATGATCGGTCGAGAAACTAGTTTTAGTGAGAAAAACTTTTTTGTTTTCAAAGAAAATGCCTTCAAACTTTGTATTTCTTAGTTTGCTATGCTTTTTCATGATTCCACTAAGTTTGATCAAAATCGGACATCTATATAGTATAGCTGTCATACAAAAGTAAAGTCAGAAAAGAATTCTGATTGAGAAAAACTTTTTTGTTTTCATTTGATATGTCCTCCAAATTAGTTAAAAAACGTGTTGCAAGGGTATACCAACTTCGGCCAAGCCGAAGTTAACTTTGTTCTATTTTTACCATAGTTTTAGGGCATAAAGGTCTCAAAGCTTTAGGAATCCGAGGTTCTAAAATTTAGCACCCCATGGCCATTAATCCCATTGTAAAAGACGGAAGGCATTCATTGAGTGTAAACGTTTATCTAAAGAGATCTGCAACCATTCCCTTAAAAATGAATAGAAAAAGTAATTTTACTTAAGTTTCCTTTGAAATTACAACGTGCTATTGCCCTAATTTCGATTGGGTTTCCCAAACAATTCACTGATAACTTAACCAAGAGACCTTGACTTTTGGTTAGGTGATAAAGTGCTTATACCAACAAAAGTAAATAATAATATCAATGGGCGAGAAAGCGCCACTGTGTCTGGGCTGCAAAATATAAAAAACAACAACAAAACAACTTAAAACAACAGACGATAACGTTTTAAAAAGAAAATGCGATAAAAAGCAAAAAAAAGTGTCAAGGAATCCCTGTCGAATAACACGAAAAAAAGCCGGGTACTCTGACGTCACCTACTACAATGATAAAACAGAGAACAAACATATTGCAAACAGTGATAAGCAATATATTCTTAAGCTGAGAGAAATACAATACAATAATACAATAGAAACCATATAGAAAAGTCAGAGATAAGGAGGTAAACAACCTGCATGACGAGAAACTTTAAGCAGGCGCCGTCTCCTCTGCGGGAGAAGAGGGACAGAGAGAGAGCGAGAGACGGCGGCGGCGGCGGCGATAAAAATGTGAGAGGGTGTGCGGTGCGGGCTAGCGACTTAGCCTATCAGCAGCGGCAACAGTAGCCAAGCCCGGAAGATGTGTTAGGGGCAGAAAGATAAACCCAAGAGCGAAGTAAGTAAAGGTCAAATCTCTACCACAAACAGCATTCAGCATACTCGGCTCTGGCTTATCAGCCTTGGCTTTTGTTTGAGCATTTTTTTTCCTTTTGTGATAATTTAATTTAAATACGAAATATTAATGGACATTTAAGAGAATTGAAACGGGCATAACAATAAGCAAAGTACCAGGGAACGATAAGCCTGGCCCCGGACCCGGACCCGAGTGGAGGCAAAATTGAAAAATGCAGGCTTTGCCATAAATAATCCCCAGCTATAAACACTTGCACTTACACTTGCCTTAATCTGTAGCCACATCATCATGACGGAGCGGAGAGATAAGGCCAAAGAATTTAGAAAACGCAAAGCTGGAAAAAAATATTGAAAAATATTTATAAAGTGTCTGGTGTTTGGTTAAGGGGTCAGCTACAGCTCTGATAACCCTAGATGAAACCAGGTTCATTGGGGTCCTAATTATGCCTAATACTCCTAAAAATGGTGGATTTTAGAAAGGAAAGGACAACACAAAAGAATATCAAACAAATTGTCGATAAGAGCAAAATTAGGCGTCAATTTGGGAGATGAGGTGCAAACATTTGTCAATCAAACATTTGTCTTGGCCTATCGCATGTACAAATGTACAATATTTTTCGCCTGATAAGGTTGACGCTTCAATTTTACGACATTAAACAAAGAATTACGATGGGAACGTATTTGGTTTACTTAAGGTTCAAATGATGCCTCATATGAATCTGCCAATGAATAGCTAAAGTTAGTCGTCTTTAGCAGTAGGGAAATGAGAAACATAAATGGCGCTTCTATAAAAGGGCAGAAGAAATTAGATGTTTTAGGCAGGGATGCAAGCCACTCGAAAATAAGTACTGGTATGGTTCAGTGGTTCACACAGTTTCTAAACCTCCGGTTCGGTTCATTATTTGGTTTTTGGAGCTAACTGAACCGCGGTTTCGGTTCGTTTCAGTGGTTCACAAAGGCACATTATGAAATATTATGATTTTTTTGTTGTAATGTGACTTTCCAAACACTTTTGAAATGGAATTCCTATAATCCATTTGAATATCTTTAAATCCTTAGAAGAATGTCCAAAGCATAATATGTCTGATTTCCAGAATTCGTCTATAAGTTCCTAGAGGAATGCCCTTCGAAAAGAGAGAATGTCAGCTAAAAGATATCATATTATATGAGATTAAACTATTGTCCAAGATTGAATTAAGGTAAGGTATATGAGGAGTTCAGCAGCATCGCTAAATATTTAGAGGGTCGAACGAAATGTATAAAAAGTATCTTAGGGAAACGATTCGAATTCCCAAAAAATCGTTGGGTAGAGCAAAGCGATTCCCACTAAAACTCGTCAGAGAACTGAACCGAACCGAATTCGATTCAGCAATTCTTCAAGAAAGTCGTTACGGTTTGCGGTTCGGTTCGCCAGCTGGAATAAGCGATTCGGTTCGGTTCAGAGCCGGTTTGCATCCCTGGTTTTAGGTGCCGTCTAAATTTTAAACAGGCCTTACAATCATTGAACTTACATGGAAATCATGGTCCATTATGGCTAGATTTATAGGATTTTAAGCTAAAATTGGTTTAAAATTCCCAATTTAACACTTTTTGGATACTTTTTAAGAGGAAACCATTATATTGTCTTAGCTGTCTTGGCATTAGCTTTTAGTCTTGATTCTTACGTTTAAAAAAATCTATGCCAATCAATTTTGCGATTTTTTTAAGGGAAGATATACTATTTTGAGCATATGGGCCCAAAAATATGCTATGAAAAATTACTATAATTGGCTTGTAATGAGTTTACATAGAAATGTTCAACAATATTTATGGCATATTTATGATCATTTTGAACACTTGTAATCTTCCACTCAAAAATCTGTAGAAATATATGGAAAGGTTTATTTTAGATAATCCAATCAAAAGTTGTTAAACTTTTTCAGTCTTTCACATTATTGTATCAGAGTTTTCTTGACAGCTCGAGCGGTTTAAAACTATTTGCAAGATTCAAGAAGTCCAGATTACAGCCTTTTTATGCTTACTTGGTTAGCTGAAACAGAAAGAATACAATTCGGCATCATTTCTAATAATTTTAAACTCAGGAAAACCTTGACTGATGTCATTGAAATGTTTTGATGGTCGAATATGGTGGAATATCGGTTCCTTTTGTAGTTCTTAGTAATAATCAGGGCTAGAAACTAAAAAAATATATTCCGTTCTCCGGTACACCAGTTCGAACCAAAATCAAACAATGCTTAAGGTTCGAAAATTTAAGGTTCGAGGTTTTTGGGAGTTGGTTTTGGTTCGAACCTTGGTTCAGTCCATGGCTTACACAATATTAATAGTTTTTTGTTCTACGTGTTCTACGAATCTAAGTCTTATGGGAATCGCATAGTTTTTAAGTCGGAATCGGTAAGTAGAACACATGGGAATAACCGCACCGGTTTTGAACCGAGCCGAACCGCTTATTCCAGCTGGTAAGCCGAACCAAAAACCATGAAAAACAATAGTACGGTTCGGTTCAGATCTCTGACGAGCTTTAATCGTTTTATCGCCTTTCTCTAGGCAATGATACTTATCAATTTGGGAATTTGAATGGATTCCCTAAGATAATTTTTATCCGACATTTCGTTAGACCCTTTACATTCTTGGCGATGCCGGATCGATTTAGCTCTTAAGGATCTCTTGACAGAAATTTTACAACATGTATACCTGTAAATCTTCTGCATTTGCACGCCGATCTCTTAATATACCTGTCAACAATCTGCATTTTATTCTTGAAAGTTGATAATTGATTTGTCGTTCTCTAGTGGACAATGTTTTACATATTCTGTAGTACATCTTTACCTTAATTCAATCTTAGCCAGATTTTAGGTTCGGAACAGGTTTGGGTTCAGCTTTTATTTCTAAGGAGGTTTGGTTTTTAGTAAATTAAAAGACGGAAGTCCGGGTTCGAGCTAGTTCGGTTCCTTACCCTGGTTTTAATCTGTTCTTTTTGGTATACAGTTCCGTTTTGATTCTCTGCTGCAAATTTTCCAAGTGCATATCCTCAAATGGTGGTCCGGACACTATCAAAGCAGTTTTACTTGGTTTAGATGTTTCAACGATTCAATCAAGCCTTACGTTAGGTAGCAACTCGCTCAAGGGGTGTGAGTCCATTTGTGACTCAGTAGTCCAGAAACGCACTTGGTTCAATCAGTTGATACGGTTATCATTTTCACATCTTCTAGACAGCTACTATGTGACACATATATTCAGAATTTACTTTGCTATTTGTAACATTATGTGACAGATAGGGATATCTAGAAGATATGAAATCGGCTCGGTCCAAGAAAAGGCGGTTTTCCAGAACGCACAAAAATGCTTTTTAGCATGTTTTTAAAACTGAATGCTTATGAACCTAAGTCTTATTTGAATAAAGTATAGTGCCGAAATATATTTTTATTTCATCTGGAAAGCCGAAAAAAGAAAATATACATAATATCATGATAAATGCCCTTAAAAGTATGCCAACTTTCTGCCTTAACCCAGCAAACATTTTTTATCGCGGAAAATAAGAATACTCTAGCGATATCGCATTATCATCGCATTCTCATCTCCCCACGGGAAGAAATGTGACACTATGCGATAACTTCAGGGCGACGAGAAAGCGACACTTCTGGGAGATAGGAAAAAGTCTCTTTTGAGCTATAGGAATGCGATTCAGCCTGGGGATAAGAAAAAGTCTCTTCTGAGGGATAGAATGCGATTCTTCTTAGAGATAATAATGCGTTTCTTCCTTGAGTTAAGAATGCGATTCTTCCTGGAGATAAGATTGAGGCTCTTCCTAGAGTTCTGAAAGCGTTTCTTCCTGGAGATAAGAATGCGACTCTTTCCTGAGATAAGAATACGATTCTTCCTAGAGTTAAGAAAGCGTTTCATCTTGGAAATAAGAATGCGATTCTCTTAGAAATAATAATGCGATTCTTCCCCCAACATAAGCCATACAAATAAAATGTGTGTTCGAATTCTGATATTTAACAGTAGGGGAAATAGTTTATTTTTTAAAGCTACGTGTGTCAAATTCTTTAAATATATATAGATATATGTGTAATTTGAGAGTGTATGTATGTATGGTGGTATACGGTTTTTAGCATGCAAAAAATGTTGTGGACAGACTTTGTTAATGTCTGCATCCGTCTTCTTGGCAAACATATTATGAGCAATTTCTGAAAACAAAAGCCATAATTTGTATCATATACGCAACCAAAACTAAAATCTGAGTGCTGACCTCTCGCCACCACTGCGGGATCGCCCTTGAAAACTGGGCCCTGTATTTCCATAACAGTTTAAGACAATTCTGGCTGCTTGTCGTCTGTCTTTGCTCTTTTGGCTTTGATGGAGGACATTTCGACTTTCTTAACGCAAAGCGCGAGGAATTTCAACACAAATTTTTAACGAAAAGAAGGTCTGCTTTTAATAAATACACAATCTATTATTCCTTCACTCCGTTGACTATTGAAACGGAAAGGTTTTGCCCAGGGGAAGCTGGAACCAAAAAACGAGGCCTACTGTAGCTTGTGCTGAATCGAAGCCTGTGCACTATGGTCAACTTTACTGGCAATGGAATGTCAGAAAAAAATGTAATTGTCTTTACATCAGAGAGACATCTCTTTTTAATATTATTTAATAGAAGTGGTAGCATATTGCAACCCTGAAATATTTTGAATATTATTATTGTCTGACCGTTTGCTTATTTTAATAATGGCTTTCTTAAAAGCCACAGATCAAACAAGTTACTACAGCGGACAAGTAAACACACATATTCCAGAAGAAAGAATTTCCTACCACCTTAAGTATATGTGTCAATTTGTTTATTGGGCCGGTTTTTTCATCTTTTGAAAGCGTCGCCAAAGTATTTTACTTTGGTAACATTGTAAAAAGTTGTTGAATTCACTGCAAGAAGAATCGCATTCGGATCTTCTTAGGGAGTGTTAAGCGATGTATTGCCAATTCTCAGATGGGATGATGAAAAAGCGAGACCAACCATAAAGTATCGCATTCTTGTCCCCAAGGCGATTTTTGAGGGATATATCGCCAATTTACCGAATGGACTGAAAAAATGCGATAGCACATATCGCCAATTTATCCCTTTTATAATAAAAATGCGATACCTAATGTATTTTGTTAGTGTAAATCGCCAAACTATCTCCGAACTCTCCCCTCAAGCAATCGCCAAACTCTCGCATTGACGAGGGAGATAAGTAACACGACAAAATGTTTGCAGGGAAACTGTTATCAGTTGAAATGTGAAATTGAGAGTCAGTTAGCATCAAACATAATGCATACTGGTTATTCACTCAGGTTGTCAGATAAGTTAAAGTTAAATCTAAGAAAAGATTTCCTGAATATAGCATACTTTGAAGGGCATTTATCATGAAAATTGTTTTGTGTAGTAATATTAGTATCGCAGAAACTCTAGAACACCTCATTTGCAGCTGCCCAGTAATTGCCACGATAAGATTACAACTTCTGCACCCCCTTACGGTTCCCTTCGTCAAAGATCCTCCTGGATTTCTGAGTCAAATGTACCCAAATAATCACCCAGCCTCAAGGTCTAAGGTCAAGGTCCTTAAAGTCTATGGTCAGCCGGAACCTACCTACCTACCTAATATTCGTATTTTATGATCTTAACTGGACTGATCTTACATTTTCATATGGAAATTAAATTTCAGAAAGTTTTTTTCTCCACTTTTCTTTTCTGTATGCAATTGTCAGGAATTGCCTTTAGTCCTTTTCATACCGTAAGGCCATGGTTTGGAGAAACCGTTCCTTGAGGCTCAACGACATCTCTAATTCGGCTGTATTGGTTTATTTCCACACCTACAGCTTTCGTATGTTCAATTTGTAAGTCCATTTCTATTCTGTCTATTCTGTTGAAAGCAGGGAAACAAATCGCTACTGGCACTCAATCCAAGGGAATAAGGGAAGAGCTCATGGCACCTAAGACTTCTGTCAGATAGCCGAAATATAGATAACTAAGCCCGATTTGATTCTGGGGCAGTGCTCTTAAATTATATTCAAATATCTAGCAGAAGTGTTTCTAGTTAAGTGACACAGCTCCTGGAAAATAATGAGCGCTGGTCGTCTCCTTGATTCTCTCTTAAACCTTGAACCGTGGCTAGTCCTAACCAATCTATCCAATCTAACAGTTTTCAATTAGTTGTGTGTTTTTGCCAGCCAGTCGAGCTCATTTATGTACTCTGGCCCGATAGTGTTAATCACTGGCTTGTGGCGGTAAATGTCGTCGTCACCAAATTCAAATCTTCCCAAACATATAGAATCATTGATAGGGATACAGACACTGGCTGCCCATACGGTTGCCCCGATAAGGATAGTCGCGCGACTGACGCGTGATGCAACTTAATCAAATTCTGAATGCTTCTGCTGAGAGTTGGCGTCAATGGGGCTGTTGGTGCCTGTGCCTCAGATAGCCATATCTTGGTTGAGGCGACCCAATCAGCAGACCCAGCCAAACTACATACACGGCGGCGCAATGAGCAACGAGTTCGACTGTTTCCCCGATAATAAGTACGAGTGTTACTTGCTGTTGTTGTTGCGTTTTTGAAAAGGTGATATGAAATGTGCTCTGATAAGTTTTAATCAAGAATATTTTACTCGTATTGCTTTGGTGGGTCCGGGGCTGGGTCTCACGAGTAGCATTTGAAAAGTTGTAGTAGTAGGTCGGAGCTCGGTTCGGTTTGGCTCGGACAGATGCGGGTGTCTGGCGTGGGACGTACCGGGTGATAATCACACCCAACCAAAGAGAATTTTTAGCGTGAAAAAAAAGTTGCGCCGGCGCAAGGGAAATCCTTTAAATGTGTTTAACCACAAAAGCGGCGGGACTCGGTCTTGGGCGCCTGGAAACCCCCCCACCGATGCCATGGAAAGAGTTATGATCCGTCGGCGTGTTCGTGTATGACACTTTCATTTGGTCGCATAAACATGGTTTACGCCTACGAAATTTCGGGCGATCCCAAATTAAAAATTTAACGCTTGCTTAGCAGCCGCCGTCGAAGCGAGTGTGCGAGGGCGTGTGTGTGTGTGTGTGAGAGTGAGTGAGTGAGCTAGTGAGTGCCAGATGCCCTGACTACTTGGCTGGCTGGCCGATCATCATCAATGTAAACCACATGTGAACTAACGCCCCTCATAATGAGCGCAGCGGATCTATAATTTCGATCATGAGTCGCGGACGCTGCTGATGTGCCCCTGTCTGGTGATTTCGGTCGATTTCTAGGTAAATATTCTCTATGAAATGCATTTGCTTAGCTCAACTAGCAGAATTTGCTACTTTTTGTCTATAAATCTGAAAAATAAATGAAATTTTTATATAAATTTTATGCAAACTACATCAAAAACATTATTTTCAGTACTCGAATGGGCAAACTGTTATCAGTGGGAGTGTAATTTTGCTTCCTTTTTTACTCTAGATATAATAAATGAACTATTTATAATTGTTTTCTTATCTTAAAACAAGGTTCGCTTACAAAACAATTCCTCCAAGTTCTCCGAGCATATTGAAAAGCGGAGACAGAAACCAGTAAGAAAGTCATTCAAGTCCGATTCTAATAAACTCTTTACCAGCGAAAGTGTATGCACAGTAGGTATTTTGCTGCTGCTTTAGCAGCTAAAAACAGCAGCGCTGTAGCGAATGTTCCTTTGCTCATAACTTGAGTTTCGTTCTTTCAATCCGTATTAAACCCCTGGGCGGATCGAAAGTTAATTCTGATTCGTAAATATATTTAGAAAGTGAGGGGGCGTGTCAAAAAATTAAAAATAAACTTGATCTGCCTGCAAATAATGACTTGGCTGTTGATGCTTATAGTTTAAAGCAGGGATGCAAGCCGCTTGGAAATAAGGACTGGTTCGGTTCAGTGGTTCACACAGTTTTTGAACCGACGGTTAAGTTCTTAAAGTGGGTTTTGGAGCTTTCTAAACCGATGTTTCTGTTCCCCTGTTCACTCTTAATTTATTACATTTTATATAAAGGCCGGTTTCCGCTCTGGTATCTGAGCATGAACGGACACGATATGTAGGATAGGAATGAAGAGAAATAAAATACTAGCACAAATCAGTTAGCAGCTTCCAAGGAAGAAATACAGCGTGATGACAGACGGGATCACATGAAATCAAAGGGATAACAATTAATACTAGAACTACGAAACATAGTTTATACGTTAGCTGAACAGATCTTTTCTTGGGGTATAGATAAAATTACACAAAATTACGAATATTATTGACTGAAAGTAAGCGCTTAAAACTGGTCAGTGTTGTGAACCGAACCGTTTTTCTTTGTGGTTTTTGGTTCGGTTCGTTATTTTCATAAGTAAGCCGGTTCGATTTACAGTTCGGCTTGAGAGCTGAAATAAGCGGTCCTGTTTGGGTCAGAACCGGCTTGCATCCCTGGTTTATAGGATCGAATATTATTCCATTTGGCTGTTACATACATTTGCACAAACTAAATATACTCAGTGTACGCTTGTTATAGAGTAGAGGTACGTTGGTCTGACTGGTTCCTTACTAGAGCTTGGCAAACCATTAATGGCTTCAAATATGCTTTGAATTCTTTAAGAACTCAAAGTCATTCTCTGCTATCTTAATTAAGAGATTCGTTCTTTTAAAATGTTTTGAAGTTTCTTATAGTCATCGAGAATACTTTGAAGCATAGGGTAAATGAAGTTAAACAGTTGTTTGGTTGGGAATAGTGAATTAGAGCTGGCCGAGTGAGCGAATTTTCTACCCCGTCACGAACGATTCACGAAATTAAAATCTTCCTACGGAGGCGTCAAAAATGTTCATGTTCAACTGATTTAACACAAAACAACGCAGTTTACACACAAGGTCCGAGTACTATGGCAACTAATTGCAGCTGCTTTAAAGCAATAATTTTCACATCTTTTTCGGGCAACGTTTTTGTTGGGCACATTTTGAAATTTGCTAGTGTAAGACCGATTTTTACTTGGTCCTTGTTGAACGCCGCGGTGTCACAACAACCCACCTGTGCCACGTTGAGAGGAATATGATTTCTTTGCATAAATTCGAACAAGCACTATTGTGAGCCTTTTCATCAACTGTCATAACTGAGAATTTTTCCAACACTTCGCTACTTTTGTTTTGTTGACTCACCAATTTATTACTTTCATTTCCTTTCAAAGGGTTTCTTATTATGTCGCCTGTTTTCGAGGTTCTTGTAAAAGATGATTTCATTTAAGGCCCTATTCTCCTTCAGCTTGCTGTTTTTGGACCTTTTTTGAAAAAATTCTCATTTGAAAACGCAAAAAGATATTTGAATTTTGTTTTTTTTATTGAATTAGTAATGAATGAAAGAAAATAAAAAAATTTTTTTCGCCGCGATATAGGGGCTATCCATAGATGATGGCACCGTCAAAGTTGGCCCTCAAAAAAAAAGGCATGGTGCTGGCGGCCACGATTCCGCCAGTTCTACTGAACCGATTTGGATGAAACAAAGTTTAATCGACGTAGAATTGTCACCATTCTGGCCCGTAGTAAAATAAAAATTTGCGATTTTTTTTGACAAAATGGCGGCCACTTGAAATTGACAAATCGAATTTGGACCCATTTTTTTGTAGTTTAGTGTAAAAAAAAAATAGTAAAAAAAATCGCAAAATTTTTATTTTACTACGGGCCAGAATGGTGACAATTCTACGTCGATTAAACTTTGTTTCATCCAAATCGGTTCAGTAGAACTGGCGGAATCGTGGCCGCCAGCTCGAAAAACGTGGTTTCGAGATAAACGCGTTCAAAGTTTGAAGCAACATAAAAACTACTCATTTTAGCGAAGACATGACCCCACAAAAATGGCCATATCTTCTAAAGTATTTCGAATTTCAAAAAACCCTTTTAGGGTTATATTCTTAAATGTCCAAGCTATAAAAAAATGCAAAAAAAAAAGTCGAAAAAAATTTTTTGCTGAAAGAGAATAGGGCCTTAAGTGTACCTTTTTGTCAGATAAGTAACATAAAGCATTTTGCACATTTTCTAGTGTTGAATTAGAAAACAATTTCGTAGATTCACATTTACAATTCACGTCACGCACTTACCTCTAGTATAAAGCATAAATAATAAAGTATAACTGATCTCAAATATATCGGCAGCTAGCTTAATATTAATTTGTTAAACTTCTCTGAAACCCAAAGGTCCGGCTCTTTTTAGAAAGCCCAAGGCCCAGATCTTTACTTATTCTGCTTGTTTCTTGAATGCTTAGATAGTTGAGATATTGTTATACCCTTGCAAAGGGTATTATAATTTTGCCTAGAAGTTTGCAGCGCATAGAAATATTCATTTCCGACCCCATAAACTATATATATTCTTGATCAAGCTGACGAGCTGAGTCGATTGAGCTTTGTCCGTCCGTCCGTCTGTCTGTCTGTCTGTTTCTACGCAAACTAGTCTAGCAGTTTTAAAGCTATCGAACTGAAATTTTGCACAGAGACTTCTTTTTGCTGCACACTACTCATATGTCGGAACCGACCGGAACGGATGACTATATCTCATAGCTCCCATAGGAACAATCGGTCGGAAAACTAGTTTTAGTATGCAAAACTTTTTTCTTCTTAATGAAATCGTCTCCAAACTTTGTAATCGTAGGTTTTCTATATTTTATAATAATTCTACCAAGTTTTATTAAAATCGGACAACTATATGGTATAGCTTCCATACAAAAGAGAGGTCTGAAAAACAGTCTTAGTGAGAAAAACTTTTTTGTTTTTAATGGTAGCATCCTGCAATTTTGTATTTGTTTCATCATTTGTTTGGCCAAATCGGATGACTATATCATATAGCTCCCATACGAATGATCGGTCGGAAAATGGAAAAAAAACACTTTTTTGAAAATATTTAAGCGAGCACTTGCAAGGGTATAAAAACTTCGGCATAGACGAAGTTAGCTTAGCTTACTCGTTTTGGCTAAAATACAAAAAGCGTTATCAATTAGTGCTTACAAAACGGAAAAGTTAGCCTCACCTTATATAAGTTTGTATATGTACATAAATTCACGTATTTGATTTGCCAACTTGGCTTATGCTTAATTTTCTTCTCCATGTCGAATTATGACGAGTTTGAAAATGATAAAGTACCGATCCCGCTATTATGATAGTTATTTAAAAATCTGTCTATCTAAGCATAGATGGCGTTTGAGGTTCGGTTCAGAAGCTCTGTGAAGGTTTATAAACATTTCATCATCAGAGAACCAGGTATATCCCGTTCCATTGTTGTATAATACATTTTTTGCTCTAACAATTTTTGCTCAATTTTAACTCAATACATTTTGGTTAAAAGCTCCCACTTTCTCTTAATTTTCGTTAGGCCTCAAATGCATTCTGACAGAATTAATATTTGGCATAGCTTTTGGAAAGGTTTTGGATGTGTAGGATCGAGGGCAGCAAACCCAAAAATATTTTGGGAGCTCCGGCTCGCGGGCTCGAACCAAAATTTAAAAATGGTTTGAATTTTGATGTTCAAGGTTTTTGGGCAACGGTTTTGGTTCGAACCTTGTGTATATAGGAATCCAACTAAAAACGTAACAAACTGTTAGGAAATTGTGTCGATTTACGTACCAAAAGTGTTTCCACAGTAATGTTAAGCTCTTATTTTGTGAATAATTCAATAAGCTTTGGAGAAAAGGATCTTTAAAAGCAGAGGCTTATTTGTATAATTCTGAACATTTTTATAGATGTTTACTTTAAACTTTGCGGCATATGTAACATGCGCGAAAAAGAAGACATAAGGCATTTTCTATGAAGTTGCCCTATTTTAAAAGAGATACGATTCCTGCGCTTCCACCGTACATCAATCGCAGAGGAAGACATTGCTCGCATTCTTAACGGGGAGAATTGGATGGCTTTAGTGTCTTACATACGTGATGCACAACGGTATCGAGAAAGGTGCCTAGATGGTGATTTCTAATCACAAACGAAGGTCTGGAGGGTCGACTTCTTGATGAAAGATCCACTATCTCGTGACAAGCGGGGAAGGTGGGTGGTGTAGTCAAGATGCTCGTGTCTCTTAGTCCTTTGCTCATAAGCAGTTTTCGATTTTTTTTCTTCTTAAATGGAGTAATCAACAGACGGTAAATAAACCATTGTTGAGTTATATTTGTGTTATTGATAGATTCATTTATTTTAAAGCCAGTCCAGCCAATCAATAAAACCCCCCAACTGCTACTACTACTACATTAAACTTTCCTGCCGATTGGAAGACTAGGTCTTCCAGAACCATCATAATAAGAGAAGACATTGCTAGGAAATAGGTCAAATTTTTACATGTCTTTTATTTTTGTTGAACAGAACCGAAATTATAGTACCTTAAGAGGTTCGGTTCGAGGTTCGGTTCACAGTAATCTGAAAGTTGGAATTCCAGGTTCGAACCGGTTCGGTTCAAAACCGGTTTGCAGCCCTGGTAGGATCACACTTTTAGTTATTTCATTCATTTTGACAGCTTCTAAGTCCATATTAGAGCCTATCTACCCAATATTTTGCTGTTTCAGGCTAAGACGCAGACTCATTTAGAGTCAAATTTTGCTCATTTTTTATTTTGCTGGGATTCTGGCATCTCAAATGTAGGAGTGATCCAGTTTTCCGAAATTCACAAATTCCTTAAAAGTTATCAAATTTCCAAGGGTTGAAGAAATGTTGCTTGAAACTAAGAACTGTTATTTCAAAATCTAAATAGATTTCTAGCTACAAGCAACTAATTCTTTTTCCTGAAATTATACATATTAAAAAACAAAAGAAAAAAAAAGAAACGAAACAATAACAGTATGACGATTACATGAAACCAGCATGACGAGCAACGAACCCAAAAAGCACAGCTCTAAGGCGTTGAACACCCTGGCCTGGCCCATGGCGGCATGGGCTCCGATCTGCGGTCTCCGTCTCCGTTCGATGTTGCACACGGTTGCTGTCACAGAACAAGTGGCCATATACCATTTACGCTCGGTTCGTGTGTGTGTGTGTGAGTGTATCGGCGATTATATGAAATGTACTTGTACATTTAAGCGACTGGGTCCCTCGACTTACAGTTTGTCGCTGCGGTCGTTGAGTTGTGGGGACGGCGACAGCCTTATCAGTATGCCCCTACAACCACAACAACAACGGCCGCAACAACAACAGTAAAATGTACATTTTATGAAAAACAGAAGAAAAAAAAATAATACTTATTGCCTCGTGGAGTCAAAAGAATTTCAAAACAAAAGAAATAAATGTAGTGAAGTCCATAACATACATATTAATATATATATGCCTGTGCGTATGTATTGGCGACTTCCTGTCAAAGTTCAGCCATATTGAATTGAAAATAAATGAATTAATAAAGAAATGAATGTGCATCATGCCTACTCATATATATATATATTACTTGCGATTGCCTTTTGTTTCAAATTCATAAGAAAATTGTGCAGGGAAATGGATTTGCCATGTCGCGCTCTGAACTGGAACTGGGACCGTACTCCCTGCAAATAGCCACACGTGCAGTGCGAACGCATCTTTGTGTAAAATGCCAAGGCAAATAGACGCATCAAAAGTCGTTTGCTTAAGAACAATGAAGGAAACCGCGACGACAACAAATACCGCAAAAAGACAAGGAACCAAAAAAAAAGCGACCAGCATTAAAATGTTGAGGTATAAAAGGAATTTCGTGAAATTCCGAAAGACAAACAGCCAAACAAACAAGCTAGAGACAAGATACATGCATGTACTGATATTTGTCTTAATTGTTAATTGCCCTGGTCATGTTTGGTACACACACACACACACGGACACACGCGCACCACAGAGTGCGCCAAAGTCTAGGAAAACCGCACCTACTCCATATAGTTACCAAGTACCTACCCGATGGTACGTAATTCTATGCCAGCGCGTGTCTACGCTGGGGCGTACCTGTTGCCCGAGTCTACCTGTTTGAACTCAAGCGTAATGTGTTTGACAGGATATGGCCTGGACAGACCCCGATCCCTGGCCAGACCAGACGCAGTCATAGACTTGCATTGTTCGGCTGTGTGCCAAGTTTAATTGCCCAACCTTACTTACTTTCACTGCCAATTGTTTGCTGTTTGACGCATAAAAATTAATGAGTCTTGAGGATGGTTCTCGTTGTCCATTCATAAATTTTGGTTCGTTTCGGAAATTCCTGTTCGCTGACTCATTTACAAACGATTTTTATGAATGAATGGGTGAAAGGGCCGGTAGTATGGCCTATTTATGATTTAATAGTGTTTTAATGGGGATTTTCCAAAATTACTTGGGCTATGTCGTATGTAAAAAGAAGGGATTTTAAATGTCTCTCAATGAAGCTTGAGAAACTGCGATTTCAAAAAATTAACATTTATGTAATCATAAAGAAGGACAATTTTGATTTATTAAGATATCTTTTGTAATGGAAATATCCATATTAAAATCAACAACCTCTTCCCGAAGATCTGCTTTAGCTGCTGTCTTATCAGCTCTCTAAGAAGCAATGTGCATAGCAAATTGCTGGCTTCGATTACTCGCCTGCTCCAGCATTTCTGCAGATCACAACCTGGCCTGCAGCTTAACTTGTGCATTGCACCGCGCTTGGGATTATTTCGATGTCTCCGAAGCACGCTGCGATACAATGTGGTCTTAAAATTCCTGCCGTCGATTGCTCGCCTGTTCTGATGTTTCGGCAGCTCTTCAAACCTTTTCGATTTCCAGGCATGTTTGAGAAAATTACATTTATTGCAGTTCTAGAATGTTCTTAAAGGCCTGTATCCAGCACTGCGGAAAATTCCTGCCAGGAATTTGCTATTTATTTTGAGTGTGTGGAACCCAACTGAAACAAACTGTCTAGCAGAGCCTTCTCTGTCACTCTCTGTCCAAGCGTTCTTACAGGCATTCGCTAGCAAGCATATATAACATTAATGAATTTAATAACTTTGAACACAATATTCTATATTTATTTGTGCAGCAACACTTTCCCAAGCACTTTTCACAGAAAATTTGTCAAAATGCTTTTTTTCTGTAATAAGCCATAGACATGGTCGTGCCTCCACTGCTTTTATTAAAGCTATCTTCTTGTCCCGTTGAAAATTATCAGTCCTTTTTTTGCGCACATTGATTGCCTCCATCTTTTGTCAAATCACTTCCAAAATAATTGTCAGCAATATATTCCTGGCCTGAATATCAGCTGTTTCTCGTTCCACACACGATTCCGAAACGCCGCTATTGATACGCCGCTATCTATACAAGTGTGGATTTCGTTCGTGTCGCAACAAACGAAAAAGCAAACTAAAAATTCCAGGCACAGTTTTTATACTCTGTACCGAAGGTACATAGAGTATTATAAGTTTGTGCAAATGTATGTAACATGCAGAAGGAAGCATCTCCGATATCATAAAGTATATATATTCTTCATCAGCATCAACAGCCGAGTCGATATAGCCATGTCCGTCTGTCCGTCCGTCCGTCCGTCCGTCCGTCCGTCCGTCCGTCTGTATGAACACATAGATCTCAGAGACTAGAAGAGCTAGAGCAACCAAATTTTATACGTAAGCTAGTATTGTCTGTAGGCAGATCAAGTTTGTTTCAAATTTTGGCCACGCCCCCTCCCGCCCCCGCAATAAAAAATATTGAATAACTCCCACAATTAAGATATCGAGCTCAGATTTTGCAGTGTAGTCTATGTGGCCAATATCTACAATCTCACAAATTTTCAAAAGGATCGGATAATAAATGGCCGAGTTAAAAAAATGTTGCATACTTATCCGAGCTGAGCTGAGTAACGGGTATTTCGAAGTCGGGCAGGGCCGGCTTTAACTAACGCTCTCGTTTTTATATGAAGTTTGGCAGGAATTTTTAGTTTCCGCTGTGCTGGATACCCGGCTTAAAATAATAAAAAGTGGTTCAATTTTCATTTCAATGTTATTTCGGTGTTGATTTAGTAACATTTTGTGCTCAATTTGGAAAAATGTTGTTTTCCAGGTTACCCTTTTTGCAAAACTTTCTTTCAGAAACGGTAAAGATTTTAGATCACTTTGCGCTCTATTTTGGAAATACTTGTGGAACATCTCGGGCCCATTTTGGGAAAATGTGTTAAATTTTGAAAAAAAAACATCTGTTCCAATTATGGGAACTTTCTGGTTATACCTTGTACCTTATCATGTTTTGAAATTACATAACTTTTAGCAGGCACACACACCACTCCATAAAGGACGCGGGTCAATTCTACAGATGTTTTAAGAACCTCCCGGTCCTATCATCACATCAGAAGCAGAAGATTTCTCATGCAAGTTTGGGAGTTCCAAAGCTGCATTAGTGATAAAACCGACACCAGAACACAAGTTGTTCATTATTTCCGAGGAAGTGCACTCCTAAAAAAGTAGTTATCAAAATGACACTAATTAGTCATCAATTTTGAAACTATTGAGTAGCCAATTCTCTTTTGTACTTGAAGTATTAAGTTGATATCTTCGAAAATATTAAAATTATATTCGAACTCGCGAACTTGTAGTATTAGCTGCGTACCTTGGAAATATTGAGCTTGTGCTCCATATCAAAACACATATTTTTAGTCTTCAAAAAATCTGAGTGAAATTATTTCTTATTACTACAAAACTACATATTATGCTCCAGTGACGCTAAAAGCATTGCTATCACACTGCCGCTGCGAGCTTTCTTTTGCTCATAGCTTGACTACCATTCATTAAGAGGCACAGTGGATTCAGTGGATCCATAAAAAATCCTGCCTAGAAATTACAAAACATCAATCTATTGATAAAACTGTGAGAGATATGACTTTTTTTTCCAAATTGTGTTGGCCAAAGGATCAAGCTTTATTTATATTTCTTCAACGGCAAAAGTGTTAGCAAAATCTTTAAGTATGATCTGATTATGTAACATTGAAGTCGTACTAAGTATTCTAATGGAAGTATCGATGAAAGACCTTTAATTTACAGATCTCTGTTTAATATCTCGACACGGATGAAAATATATCGTACTTAATTTGAAGTTAGAACCTTCGGACTTAAGTCTGTGAGAATTGTGATATTAAAGAAGAATATTTAGAGTAATAATTTGAGTAGACGAGCGGAAGGCAGTACATTAATAAGGTTCTGGTTCGAATCGAATGGCTGCCTTATTTTTAATGTTAAAGCAAACGGCGCCTGTAATCAAGTAGCAGAGATTTTAAAATAAAGTTAAAGAAAAAACGAGTCTTTTGTCAGAAAATACAGGATATTTAATTAAGGATTCAGGAATATTTATTACATTATCCAATCCAATCCCATTTGTTCTTTGTCAATTCGTTGCCGAATTCAATGTTCAATGTATATTTTATATCTCAATGCTCAGCCTTGCCATTTTGAGACGCTATCTCTTCCGCCAACCAACCCCACCCCCCACCGTTTGTTGAGCAGTTAAAAGATCATCAAGTAAACATTCGTTTAAAAAAACCTCACGAAAGACCTAATTAGCAAGCGCCAGGTAATGGCACCAAAAGAAAGAAAACCCCCGCAAGTATATTGAAAATTATATAACCCAACAACAACAGCCAAGGGATAAAAAAATATTTTGCTCTGACGTTGTCAGTGAAAACAAATTTATTGGGATGTTGTTTGTTTACTTTTGGTTAAAGGACCTCGTGCACTCACTCACAACACAATTGACAGTGCAGTGTTGTCCTTTTCTAGTATCGATCAATTGTCGATCCTGTCGGCGCGTGTTTCCATTTTTATGATGTTTACTTAGCCGGTACCAATTGTCCGCTTACCTGAGAGCAACCACAAAATGATGAGCGACTACCTGAGCGGCCCGATGGCAAATGGCTGCCCGATTAGCACTGGATCTGTGCGGCTTGATCATGGCTTTTTGACAGTTTCTTCAACATACAATAGATATTCGTGTGTGTGTGTGTGTGTGTATGAAGTCTTATTTAAATAGGTTCAAAAATTGTTGATTTTTGCTTGTGGGAAAAACTTTTTATTTAACAAAATGTGCTGGAAATATGTGAGTGAGTGGGTAATGTTGCATAAAAATTTAAATGCAATTATCTTCTGTTTGTTTATGTAGATAGCCTAAGCGCCAGAGCATGTGACATTTTGAGATTGTTTATGGTAGAAATTGGGAATTGTAGGTAAATAACAATAATTATGCATTAAACATTAAAATATTTTCCAGGTCCTTTATAAACTAGATTAAACATTGGCTTTTATATTTCATAAAATTCATACTTAATATGGTTCACTTAAGACTAAAAGGATTCACTGATAAGGCCTTAATAATTCAGTTGATTATCACAAAATTAAAAAGAGTGTTAAAGACATGTTGTTAGTGGCCATTAAATGGTTTTGGATAAGAGAAGCCACTTGAGTTGATCCACTTTGCTTATTCGTTTTTTTTTTCTTTTTATACGAATTACTACCACATAACGATGCTGATAATTGCCCCTCAAATGCGGCAAACGGTTTGTATCTAAAGATAACCTACGCATCCCGACTCAAGTGTGAAATGGATTACCATGTATGTATTGGATTACCAGGATAATATTTATGGAGCTATGTACCCAAAAATACATATTAAATATGCATAAATGCATCAGCAGGTCCATGTGATATGTGAGACACTCTTTTTGTGCGCACTTGGCACAGGCAACACATAAATATGTCAAAATATAATGTTAAGGCAAAGTTGCGAGTCTCGTGGGATATGGGCTTTATATGGGTTTTCGCCATAAACTAGGGGCATTCGATATGTTCAAGATGGAGCTCGATACTCTGCGGCTCATTAACCGTTGCAATTCAAGTGTGAAACACATTCGAAATTATCCTTTTTTTTTCAGGCATTGTTATAAATCACTTCATTAGCCTGTATTCACGGCTCATTGATGATTTATGGGTTTGGTTGCTTAGAAAATTTGTTTGTTGACATGGCATTCCTTTCAAAACTTGCCACACCATAACCAAACCGAGAAATTTATTTCATTTGTAAGCCACACACATGGACTAGCCCTGACTTATATAGTAGTTGCCTTTTGTTTTGTTTTTTATTTTTATTTTTGGTTTACTTACGTGTTTTGAGGTCATTTACCGCTATTTGCATTTGAGCTCAATGCATTTTGTTTATAGTAACAGAAAAAAAAAAACACCGTATACTTATCAGACTTAACTAAGCATAACATGACCCATTGGGGAGGCGCGCGGCGGCGTTAATACAGAGAAGTCAAGTGTGAGAACTTTTTTTCTATGGTATGTGGGTTATGTTCAAGAAGCACGAGGGTATATCATGGCTTTAAATTTGAATTTGACAGAACTGAAATCTCATTTTAAACTATTTATATAATATTTAATAAATTTTATCAAATTTTCGATTTTTATTCATACTTTGATCAAGAATGTAAGAATAGAAATTCGTAGTCGAAGATCGAATTTCTTAGTCCCAGAATACATGTGACTGGTTTTTTTCCAAGAATATATTTGTGATCCCGAATTTCTTGATTAAGGAGTTTTATTAATAGACAAAATATTCATAAGTCAAGAAAAATAATTCTGGAATCAAGAGCTAAACTTGCTATAAATCAAATTTGCTTATTTTTAAAACCAAGAGCTTCATAAATTCAATATCAAGAGCGCCCATTCTTGAATCAAGTCCACGAAAGATTGATATTAATGCATAGTACATTCGTGTCCCATTTTACACTCTAATTCTTTAATATGCACTTTAAATTACATATTTCATCATTGAATAAGCGTTAAATATAATAATCGTAGATCTAAATTGTGCATACTTTAATTTGAAAATGAAAAAAGCTAAAATTTTTTATTTTATTTTAAAATTTTGCCAACCAACCTTTTCTTAATAATACTCTGTACCGTAGGTACATCTCCGACCCTATAAAGTATATATATTCTTAATCAGCATCAACAGCCGAGCCGATATAGTCATGTCCGTCTGACCGTCCGTCCGCCTGTCTGTCCGTATGAACGCACAGATCTCAGAGAAGGTAAGAGATAGAGGTTTGACATGTATGGGACATATGCTTTTTATGTCTGCAAGCAGATCAAGTTTGTTTTCAATTTTGGCCACGCCCCCTCCCGCCCTAGCAATTTAGAAAAAAAATCATATCTCCCATAGATTTAAAGATAGATGGTTTATTCCTTTAAGACATATTTAGTAATCAGGATAGGTTATCGATCCGCCAAAGGAATGGGGAAGATCAGATGAGCGGTTGTCAAGCTATGATCAAAAGACCGTTCGCTGCTGAGCGTATAATTTCGTTGGTACAGAGTATGCTTTTGTCGGGCTTGACCGACTTTCTTTCTTGTTCTGTAATGAATTTAAGATCAGGCTTCTTTAAGATTTGGTTCTGAAAAACTACGAGTTATAAATTTTTATAAATTTTTAACTTACTCGACTCGAACTCGGGACCTTTGGGCTTGAAGACATTTAGAAACCGTCTCAACCAACCTGACGGCTAAATACTTAACTACTTATTTGGAATTGCCTAAAAGTATTCATAAATAAGACCGCTTGTAATCCTCAAGTTGGAATTCAATGAATTGGAAATATAAAAGAGTTAGCTGAAGTTCGCCGTTTAAATATATGTTCAGGCAATTCAAAGTGATTTATAATTGGTTTTAATACAAAAGTAAAATATCACACGTTTGTCTTAGGTTTTACAATGTGACTTTTCCCTCAGTGTAGTTTAAAAACTATTCCGAAATGTCTCTACCGTTTCTTATATTTTTTTCTGTGTTTTTGGTAGATGAAGATTAGCTTTTTATGTATATTTCAGAGGCGTTAAGGGACCCTTTTGCAGATCATTGTTTTTAATATTTTCTGTTTTACTCGTATCATTTGGCAAAATACCTAAAAGAACGAGACCAGTACCGTTTATCATAAGTAATTACTGCAATTTAGTCTATTTGTGTATGTGTTTTATAATGAAAGTCAGCAAAATGTAAGGAGGGCCGAGAACGAAAAAAGCAGCAAACAGCAGAAACTCTGTTACTTAGTTCAGGTGATTTCGAACAATCTCTTTTCGATATTCCACGTTAATCGTATGCTGATACAACGCTTGCTTGACAACATCACCATTATGGCGAAATGTTGAAAAAGTCTAGAATAGTTCAATTGCTACAAGATCCACCCGCTGACAAAATCTCCAGCCAGTTTTTAGATATATTAGATACATAAAATTGCCAAATAATATTAACACAATCGCTGATTCGCACAAATGCTCTCAATGACCGCCTTTTTACCGATGTAGGCACACAATACATAACTACTGCGTGGCTAGCGGCGCTATAAGCTGCCAAGCGACCACACCTTAAACGACTGAAAGTTGAATCTCCGGTTATTCTATTTAGGATATTCCAAATGAATGATGAAAACAAGACCAAAGCCACTAAATTCCAATAATTCTCACAGACGTCTTAGATTTGGGAACACCAAGTTATTAACACGAATAACCGGAACACAGTGAGCTCATTTGTGATGACTAAAACTATCGCACTCTCAATTGCTTTTCGAAATTAATGTCGATTTTTCTTAGTTTATTTTCCTTCTGTACGGTAAAAAGAATATATTACATATTTTCAAACAATGAATATGTCTGTTATAACAACCGAAATATTTACGAAAATATTTACTAGATATAATTTATATGGTAGAACAACGTTTTCCGAGTCAGCTAGTAGAAAATACAAATTGCATCTAAGAAATACAAATGACAAAATCGTTGAGCTAACTCTATTTTGGTGTTTTGATCTGTTTGGCTGACTGACAGCATCTGATCGTGAGGCTTACCCTCATGACATCTCCATAATGACCCTGCTCAGTTCTTTCAAATCCCATTTATTGACCTAATTAATAAATACACAAATAATTTTGTTTCACAATTTTTATTAAAGTTTACAAAAATGCATTGTTAAACATTTGGTATTTCGTGTTTAATTCTATGGAAGATACTTTAAATTGTATGACAGGTGAAACGGGAGCAAGTTCTGGTGAATAAATAAAAGAACCTTTTCAGTAGAAAAGTTCTCCATCCCAAGAATAAGTCCTTAATTTTTGAGTTCTGGATGTGGCGAAACTAGTAAATTCGTTCATATATGGGTCTCTCTCTTAAGTTTCGCTAAGCTTTGAAAAATGTTTTCAATATTGAATTCCTGGTAGTGTTTGCTTTTCAGTTCCCAGGAATCTTAGGTAAGTAAGTCATGCTACAATCGCATGTTCTACTTATGTGACGTCTAGGCAAGATTTTAGCTAAGCAATTATTTATTTCAAGTTCAAAGTTTCATATAAATCACATACACATGCAACCTGCGAACTGAATATTTTTTTAATATTTTGTTAAAAATTCGTTTATGAGGCCGAAAAACCTAGAAATATTTATATGTATTACATATGCATATACATGGTAAACAAAATTTGTACATAAGTCTGCCTCCGGCTTGTGTGTTGGCGCACTAATGAAAAGGTCCCAGTACGGTCCATCGCCTGCCAACTTAGCTTGAGTAGTCTTATCAGTATTTCGTATTTTTGATTTTGAATAATGTTTTATTTTTTTAATGCCCACAAAGGTTAAATAAGCGCTGCCTTTATATGTATGTACATGTGTAAATATATAACGTCACGACCCACTTGAGTGTCGCCTACTTTTCCAATTGACCAACGATCGTAAAAATGTTCTCAAAATGTCCAAACAGATCGTTGGTGCCGCCTCTTCAAATAACTATAAAAATGTCATAAAAATCCTAAAATCCCTATATGTTTTTTTTTTACGATTTTTTGATGCCTCCTGGTCCTGGTTCAACTGTAACAATATTTTAATCAGCCATTTAGAACCATTCAAGTGAAGTACACTTGTAATATTCAAAAATTTTTAATGACGCAACGTCTGGGGAATTTGCAAATGAAGTGAAAGACTTTCGTTGGATTTATTTTCTCACGGCGCCGGGACTCCAGCGCTCACTTGTCGAGGTCGAGGTCGCCGTCACATATCCTTAGCTCTGTTTCTTTTTTTTTTTAAATTCTACACGCGTCTCGTATGAAATTTTATGTTTTCTTGTCTCAATTGGCATGAAAATGTTTAGCTATGAACAAAATTTAAAGAAAGTTCATTTACTTGGACGTGCCACGCACTCATTGAAGGCTGATTTATAGCCATGAAATATTGAGTGTTAAATTGGTCCAGTCGATACGGAATGGTTTAAGGGTTAAGGCAAAGAGTTTGTATTGCACAAAGTCTGTGAAATTTGAATGTAATTGAATAATATGTTTTGATATGATCGTAAGTAAGTGATGTAAGATCGATAAATTTAGAAGTAAGTCGAATAAAAGACATTTAGACTCATTATCAAGTTTGATCTTTACCATCCTTAACTTACCTTAACTTGTCTTCATAACATTCCGAAATTATAGGAAAATTAATATGTTGAATAGATTCCATTTTATAGTTGTCATCTATTAAATCTTTATCCCAATTAAAATTTACTTGGAATTCGACTTACACCATCCATCTATTATTATAAATACGCTGCTTCATGATGCTCAAAACTTAAAAATAATTTTAAAAATTTTACGGATTTTTATAATGTATCAAATTTTCATAACTATCTAAGCTCATAAGTATGGAAAATTGTTAAACACCCCACCTGAGTCACGCTTTCCTCAACTGCCTCTGTTTGTCTTTCACCGCTGCTATGGTATGCGATTTATATTACAAATTGCTGGCGTCGATAACTTGCCCAATCCGGTGTTACTGCTTATATCAACCAGGCTTGTTGCTTAAATTTTTCATTGCTGCCGTCGATTGCTCGAGATGTCTGGCATTTTGGCAGCTCTTCGTTCCATTGGATCTAACCTGTTTTGCCTGTGGCATTCTCTTATGCTCGGCTTGCCAAAGTTTCCTTACTTCTCATTAAACTCACGCCTTTTGCTTTTATTGAGTTAAGTAACAAATTAGAGTTTCGTTTTATGGCCTATTTTAGAAAATTTCAAAAATACACTTTTCAGAATGAATATATTTCAATTCTTTCTTTACTATTTCGATCTACACCTCCTGTGCTATGCTATCGACTATTTATCTGTGGAAGACATTTTATAAATCTCCGACAAACATTCAAAATCGCACATTTATACCTATAAATATAATATTATTAAGATAGTCATATTAAATGAACGATTAAGAAAGTAAATCAATGAGTATCGTCTTGGCTATTGATGCTGATCAAGAATATATAAGCTTAGTATAACTTACTTACTTACTATAACTTACTCTGTACCAACGAAACTCCATGCTCAGGATGTATTTTGTTGCCGCAGCAGTGGCTGCAGAAAGCATCAGCAAACATTCTATTGCTTATAACTCGACTACCGTTTATCTAGTCTTTACCTATCCCGTATCGGCTCGATAAATAATCCTATTTGCTGAATATGTCCAGAAGGCATGAACCTTCTTCTATCTATAAAATTGTGGAGTATTCCAAATTTGCTGGGGCAGTATTGGGGTGTGGCCAAATTTAGACCTACCTGCAAGTATAAGAAGCATATGTCCCATACATGTCAAACAACTATCTTTTATCATCTCTGAGACATGACCACATCGACTCGGCTGTTGATATTGATCAAGAGTAGATATACTTCATAGGAGATGTTTCTTTCTGGCTGTTACATACCTTTGGTATAAAATCTTAGTTTATAACTTCTTCGTTTTCATATTCGTTTTTTGAGATTTAGTAACAATTTTACATGGTTATAGCTATGTGAAAGAGTAGCTATTTAAAGTTGGTTTGTTCCAATCTTTTGCTTATTTTCACTAAGCAATAACTTTGTACTGTATAACATATACAAAATTTGTTTGAGACAAAGCTTAAAAACCGTGGGCAATTGGAAATTTAGATTTTTAGGTAACATTTTTGTAATATTATAAGGAATATGTGCCAAACCAAGAGCAAAAAACTTTGCTAAAGATATTAAAGCCAAATTTAAAATAGGTTTAAGGATATGGAGTACCCAAAAAGAAGAAATCTAAGCTAGCCACACCAAGCCCACCCATTTCAATATGTATCAGAGTGCTCGTCATGGAAGTACAGGAAAAGCTGGCATGAATGATCTTATTTTTCTGTATACTGGTAGGTCTCTTAAAATCTACTCCGGCATGAACGTTCCACAAGTTTTAGTGCGAAGTTTGGTTAACCGTAAGGCTTAAGATATTTTGAATATTTCAGTTGGTCGCATATTCACATTCGCAATTGTTTTGCGATTTGAAACCGAGTTTTGGACCAAAGATGGTCTCCGTATTGTAAAACTGTTGCAAAAGTGAATGTTGGTAGCAAGGCTGATAATCAAAAATTGTTAAATATTTGTAGGCGTAGTATGTGTGATTTAGTGCAAAAGGTAAACAAAAAACACTCGTTTTTCGTTTGAGAAAACTTCATCAAGTGTGCCTTGCCTTTCGAAATGGAACGAACTGAATTGCTGTCAGATCAAGTTAGCCTGGCGTTTTTATTGAAATTTTGATTTGTAGTTTCCTTATAAATAAATTGAAGACAATAGCCCAGTTTGAATTGTTTGCTGGTTGGTGCGGTTCTCTTAAGGTTTTTTCTTAATTTTATCTTCTTATAAGTCAAGTGTTTTGGTTCGAGAGCTATTATTTTTGTTTGTTACTTTTTTTGGCTTGTCCTTCCTTCATTGCTGCCATTGCCACTGTTTGTGATGCTTTGCAGCTTGAATTGAATTTTCTTTGCTTTTATTTACGACATATTTCATCACTTTCAACTCTCCGCTTCCAGTTCACGGGCACACTGTTGCACTCCATTTAGACACAACCTTAACACTTGCATTTACGTTACTTATATCGGCACTGCGATTTCGAACATATACGAAATGCTTTGAAAATATTAAATGAATTACTTACTAAATTTTAATTTTCGCATTTTCTGACCTGACATGCAATCTCATTTGAGATATGGCGCATATCCTGTACAAGTGTAAATAATCTACCTATATAACAAAAATAATTGCTTTATAGAAAAAGCTCTGTAATTCTTTTTGGTTTTGTTTTCCTTTGACCATTTGAAAAAACTTATATTTAAAACCAAATCTGTTGGTTAAAGAAATGAAAATGCTATTGACTTTAAGCTGTTAAAAAAAACTATACATGTAATATGTATGATCAACAGTCTTTTATTTATATTTGCAACTTAACAAATCGGAGGATTTCAGTTCGCTTCACTTTGGATATTGCATTACAAATGATTAATTTTGTAGATTTTTATAAAAGTAATTAATAAGAAAAAAAGTGTCTATAGTTAAATTGGATACTGGGCAATGCTAACGGAAGTCCCTTATGAGAAACTAGCTGAATACCCGGCTTCGCAGGTCCTTTACATTGTGAGAAAATGAAAGTTTTAACTGTAACTTTGGTATACACCTCCTATTAACCAGTCTACAATTGCCGCCTATGAAATCTTCATAATAATATAAGCTCAAATGAAAAATATCAAAATTCAGCCGTTCAATCTGCATCGTCCATTTACCCACGGCTGGATTTTAATCTAAGCTTTAAGTGCTTTCATGGATATACATATGATTATTTTAGAAATTTCGCGGATTTTTGGACCTTAGAAATTTTCGCTTGCAAGCGTCCAACCATTCCGTAAAATTTAATCGCAATCGGATGATCGGTATATTTTTTTGCAAATTTCGTGGTTTTTGGTCCATTTCCCCCCTATTACGTCAACTTAGAAACCTTAACCGGCAAGCGTTTAACCAATCCCCAATGTTTCAATCGGATGAACGGTTTAATTTTGCAAATTTCGCGGTTTTTGGACCAAGTCACAGACATGAGACATAGCCTATGACAATTTCCTGATTGACATGAACATACTGTGAAAAATTTGTGAAGATCGGTTCAGCGGTTTAGACGCCCATAAGGAACAAACATACAAACATACTTTCAATTTTATATATATATTTTGTTGATCAGAGTAACAAGTCGCCTGTCAAAGACAGCTGTATCTTTAAGTTTAAGTCGTCAACGTCCACTTTGTTTTTTGCTGATAAAATAGCTCTTTCTGCCAACCACGCATAATATATGTATAATGTGCGTACATTGGACAAATACGCTATCAATGAGAGCATTGTGCAGAAATTGGTAGGCATACAGTTTTTTACATTGATAGGTATTTTCATTTATAGCCAATATCTAACAATCGTTTAAAGAATGTGTCTGCAGATGGACTCTTATGTAGCATTTGGATGTGCATGTATATTTTTACTTCGATGTTGATTTTTTTAAGAAAGTCTTGAAGTGCGAAGTGATTGTCTGAAATCCCCCGAAAGGTAGATCTTGCTAGATTTGTTGGTCTGTTTTATCTGTAATAATATTTCGTCTGATTGTTGCTTCATTGGTTCGCTGGCCAAATAGCCCACACAGCGTTCGCTGTAAAAAAAATGTACCAATATTTTTTTACTTCCTGATGAAAAAAAACATGCAAAATGTGTTTGGTTTGTTATTATTTTACTATCCAAGTATCCAAGTAATTTAATTGACGTTCCTATCGCAAACGGCACAAAATTTTGAAATATTATATGTTGAATGTCAGATGGCGCTACGCCGTTGTTAAAATCAAACAATACCAAAATCGCTTTCAAAAAATGAGTATGTGTAGGTGGGAGGGTGAATAAAAGTAAACTACAATCTTAAATATTTGTCAAAAAAAATAAAATGCAATTTCGTAATTGTAACTGAAATACGATTATTGAGTAAATAAAAAGCAAAGTTAAGTTACTTTTACAATTTCTTGAATAATTGTGGTGTTAAGCATGTTTATTGAGTGATTGTGTTGGAAATTATGAATAATTCATGTATTGTTAGGTGAAAACTGAAATTAACTATTACTAGTTCGTTTGCTCAAACATTCAATGGTATAAAATACAATAAGATGTAAAACAGCCATATGACAGGGATATTTGAGGGGAAATTTTAAATGCGGACCCACGATTTTACATATGTATGCTGTATGTGTGCAAAGTTTGTTCGATAGACATAACAGCACAATGATGCAAAATCGAAGATACACATTAAAATAACCCCTTGCCAAGCACTTTCTATATGATTTCTAAGTCTTTAACCCAAAAGTATATAAATGATGGTACAAACATGGTTTGGTTAGAGAAGAATAACAATTACATTCCATATTTTCAATTAAATTGACATCAGAACATCAGAAAGATCGTCTTGAATCGTCTATAATATTTGCGATTGAAAATATTCTTATATCTGGGGCTGATAGTGGCGCTTTAACATTTTGCAATGTATATTTATCTAGCATATTGGAATCTCTCGATGGATTAAGCAAATGTCTTTCCAACTGTTATTTAATATTGAGTGTAATAACTATTTTTTTCTATTTTCTTTTGATTGGACTTTCCCTAAACCTTCATTTAGTTAAATAGATTTCATGTTTGGAAACTATACAAGTCCACCATATTCTTATTCGTCAAGTCATATTCTACGGCTTCGGCTATAACAGTATGCTAAATATTATCAAACATACCAATTTGTCACACGGCTCTGCCTGATTTGATTTGTGTAATAATAGAAACAAATGCTGAGTTCCATGTTCTAATTATCTCAGAGGACTTGCTCTTATGCAAGTTCTTGGCCTTCAAGAATTTATTGCACGATTTAAAAATACTTGCAAGGGTCTTAACTAAGTTGAATGATTGATATTATTAGCTAGATTTATGTTAAATTTCCCTTTTTTTTAACACTTGATAACACAGTTTACAATAAAATATGCAAGAACTATTCAACATTTCAAGCAGAATTACTCAATATTCTACCTTTAAAGTCACAACTATTAAAGTAATTGTGAAAGTAATTACATTTTGAGACATTCAGTAAATAATTGTAGTTGCATTTTATAATTACGCTTTCTGAAATATCGAAATCACTTGTTTATATTGAATTGTAATGAAAAGTAATCAAATACTGGAAGTAATTATTAATTGAAATTGAACCAAAAGTGTTGAAAGTTTTAAACCAAGATTTGAACCAAAAACTTACATTTAATAGATAAACCGGTCAGCGAGCCTTCGATTCGCACCTTTAGCACAGTATGTTCTTATTTTTAATATAAAATTTTAAATTGATAAACCCCAAAATTATCGTATTAAAATGAAAATTTTGTAAGATTTCACATTGACTATCAGTTGCTTCTGTTTAAACACTTACTTAGTGCATTCATCTGGGGTAATTGTTGTGGATTTTAAATATGATTTATAATTTTACTTATTTGTGTCTACGATGGCAACAGCCAACCACAACAACAGCTGAACACAACAACAACAACATCGGCATGGCCTCTGGCTCGGCCCTGCCCCCTCCCTGCTTGCCACGACCTGCGGCGAGCTGGCTGTAATATTGAGAGGCGTAGCTAAAAACTGAAGCGTTGTTGGAGCGCCGTTTGCCAGAGCGAGAGAGCGAATAGTCAAAGCAGTCAACCGTATGTAGTATGTGCGATAAGGCAGGCAGGCAGGCAGGCAGGCAAAGCCAAAGTTGTCGACGCAGCCGCAGAGCACAAGGAGAGCGAAGCTCCACTCTCCCGAAATTGAGAGCTCGCGAGGGCTCTCCACAAGTGGCGTTAGAAGCTGTACACAGAGATGATGATTTAGATTCAAAAATTTATAACGGCATGTGGAGCAAAGCACAATCGCACGCATACACACACACACACACACACACAAATTGAATGGGGAGAGGAGCCACAGCAACAGAGAGCGTTGATGTGTGTGCATTTGAAGTATTCTGTAGTGGAATCTGGAAAAAAAAAAACAAATTTTTTTTTATTGATTTATTTTTTGTTTTGTCGTGTTTCGAAATTAAGCGCACTCGGGGCAAGAGCTCAGTTTGTGTAAAAAACGCGCCGAACACGGACACGTACGTTGGGTCAGTGCGGCGAGAAACTATGACCAAGATCAGCAAGCAGAAGGATAAGGAAAAGAGTGTGGCGCCGCGTGTGGGGGGTAGCAATTTGTTAACGAATGCGGCCAATATGAAAATCACGACGGCTAAGGCCAATGCCAAGACCCAGCAGCAGGCCAAGCAAGGACGTACTGCCACAGGATCAAATAGCCCCGTAGACAAGAAAGAGATGGCAATAGCAGCCATAAATGAGCCACAGGCGGTGGTCGAGCCAGAAGCGGCAGCAGCAGCGACGTCACCGCCGACAACAACGCCGCCGCCGCCGACGACGACGACGACGGCTGCCACAGCGAATTTATCGTCGTCATTTGAGTCCGCGCGCTTGCAGGCTCACACATCAGTTGTCAGCGAAACAGCAAAGCAAACGGTTACCACAAACTCAACAAACGCGTCGTCAGTGTCCGAGACAGCAACAGCAACAACTTCGGTAGTAACTGCAGCGGCAGCAGCAGCCACATTGAATGTGATAAATGATAATCAGCAGCCAAGTGACGCGAGTGAAAGTGTTGATAATAAGATCAAAGTGATTAACTATGCCCACCAGCAGCAGCAAGTGCAGGAGCAGCAAATCTACGAGCAACAGCAATTTCTAAGCCAGCAATTGCTTAGCCAGCAGCAACAAGAGCAGCATCAGCATCAGCAGCAGCAGCATCAGCAGCACGCCGGCTGGTTGGCCTATGATCTGAGTGGTTCTACGGCGGACAAGGCCGAACTCTACGCCTTGGCATCTCAACATTTTCTGGCTCACTTGCCCTACCACACGCATCCTCATCCGCATACCCATTTGTACGATCAAAGCGGCGGCGGCAATACGGATTCCATTATGCGTAACAACTTTGCGCTTTACAGCGTTTACAATCATGGTGGCGGGGGTGGAGGTGTGGGTGGCACTGATCATTTGCAGCAACATGTTGTAGCCGTCAATGCAGCAGCCGTGGCAGCAGCAGCGGCTGCAGCCACCCCCAATATCGATGAGGTGATACAGGATACGCTGAAGGACGAATGCTTTGATGAAAGCCACAGTGCCAGCTTTCACATGTTAACGCCTGTGTCAGATTTGCAAAGTCTGAAAGATCCCAATGCGGCCATGTACACTCTAACCCAGGAGCAACTCTTGCAGCAGCAGCATCATCATCATCATCAACAGCAGCAGCAACATCTAAGCCTTCATCTGCAGCAGCAGCAGCAACATCATCATCACCACCATAACAACTCGGCCAGTTCTGTGGGTGGCGATTCACCCTCACCCTCACATGCCCTCTCCACACTGCAAAGCTTTACCCAGCTGACCAGCGCTACTCACCGGGACAGCTACAGCAGCCTCTCACCCGAGCATAATGGCTATTTTACCACACCTCTAAGTCCCGTCTTGCAGCCCAGGTGAGTGTTGTGTGTGTGTGTGTGTGTGTGTGTGCGTCTTCTGCTAGTGCATTTTACTTATGAGCTCATTATCACGACCCCCGAGTCGCACGTGCCTTTCGATGAAAAACACAGCGTCGCTTGGACGAAGCGTCACCAGCAAAAGTCATGATCACCGCGATCACCGGGTTTCTGATTCATGTGTTTTGTTTCTCCACTCTGATTTTATTTTTGTTACGTTTCTCTAGTTCCCACTTCATTACCAGTATGTAAGTCATATTTGTAGACTTTGCTCCACTGCACCCACTCTCCTCCTCAATATGTTTTAGGCTGTGTTTATGGCATACTCAGGTGGTTTTATGTATGGCATTCCCCATGGAATGCCAAAATCTGTTCCAGTTGCATCTAACTGTTGTTGTTATTGTTGTTGTTGCCGGAGTTGGCACAGGAATGTTTTCTTTGGTCGAACAAAAACACAGTTGTGTTTGGGTATGGCCCATTACAGATGCCGCCAATGTATGTAAGAATGTAGAAGCTGGAGATACATTTGAACAACAAAAATTGTATAGAATGGGAAGTGTTTGTGTGTAGAAAATGATTTGTCAAACAACAACAAACAGCAGCAGATAATGAATTGGAGATCATGGGCGCCATCAAAGTACTTGATTTGAAAACACAAATTCTTAACAGCTTAAACTTTGACTCGAACGAGAAAGTTTTACTTGCGTATAGAAAATAATTTAGTGCTTTTTTAAACAAAAATTTAACAATATATATCTCCAACCCTGTTCCCTGAAATTTATTTAGTTGGTTAAAGTCGTTGACTCCACCTAAAATTCCTTTATTATTAGGTTTTAAACTTTGATTATTATTGATTTTTTTTTTACTGAGACATAATACTTATTATCATAAAATGGACAAATTTTTAACCTTATTATCAGGGGTTACTGCCTGGACGAATTCTAGTTGCGGTACCGAAATAAGAGTTTCAGTTTAGGGGGACTAGACTAGAAAAGAATTTAAAAAAAAAATATTTTTATACTCTGTACCGTAGGTACATAGAGTATTATGAGTTTGTGCAAAAGTATGTAACATCCAGAAGGAAGCATCTCCGACCCCATAAAGTATATATATTCTTGATCAGCATCAACAGCCGAGTCGATATAGCCATGTCCGTCTGTCCGTCTGTCCGTATGAACGCACAGATCTCAGAGATGGTAAGAGATAGAGGTTTGACGTGTATGGGACATATGCTTCTTATGTCTGCAGGCAGATCAAGTTTATTTTCAATTTTGGCCACGCCCCCTCCCACCCCCGCAATTTAGAAAAAACGTCATATCTCCCACAGTTTTGAAGATAGATGGCTTGTTCCTTCTGGACATATTTAGTTATTAGAATAACTTATCGATCCGCCAAAGGAATGAAGAAGATCGGATGAACGGTTTTCGAGTTATGATCAAAAGACAAAATTTCTTGGTACAGAGTATGTTATAGTAGGGCTTGACCGACTTTCTTTCTTGTTTTTTTTTATTTAAGTAATCTACATATATCAAGGTACTCACACAAGTTTTACAGGCCAATCCGGCCAATCTTATACATTCTTCAATGGCCCAAGCTCGGAGTATGTAACTATTTGGATTTTTAGTATTTAAATAATATTGAATTTGAAAAAAATGCAAAAAAAAAATAATTTTTTAAAAAAGTTAACATTTATAGCGTTATTTATTCTTGTTAGGAATCAATTTCTTTTTGAAGACCAGAATAAACGAAGTCTTATCAAGTTGTAGGCATCCTTTATTTTTTTATTTTCTTTTCTTATGAAATCAAAAAATGGGGGTTTAAAATATTTTTAGATATTGCTTTATTGACTTCAAAATAAAATACTAAAATTTGCATTGAATTCCCCCTTAAAGGTTCTTTGCCAACTCTTAGTCGATCTTTCATCTCCTAAGAGCTGCGGTTCTTGCTTTTTATTCACAAACTCTTATCAGGTGATATGGCCACATAATCTCTTACCCAGAACTGCAAACCAAAGAACCGATTCTGTTCGGGTTTTTGTGTCCAACGTTCACAGAACCCAACCTTCTAAATTGTTAGCTTGCCGAAAATGGACCAAAAGCGTATCCCCTGGAAAAAATTGGGTCCATAGAATAACTTTATCAACATATCAACTTTATCGGAACATTATCATTCAAATACACGGCATATTGCGATTTAAAGAAGACAAATGAAACATACAAAATCAAAAACATATTTTTAACCAACAAATGTCTGAACGATCTAAAAACCCTCGAACCAAAACTTTTAGTTCGATAAGTCCAAGAACCGAACCCAATTCTTTTGAAAAGGATACGAATGCCCAGAGCAAAAATTTTTAGGGAAATTTTTTAACAACATATTTTTAGGTAGTCAATGAACCTATAAGCGGTGGAAATGTGGTAATTTTTAACACATGTATTCAAAATGGTGTATCTTCGCTTTAAAAAAATGTTAGAAATATTTGGAATAGTTGATTTCAAAGCTAAGAAATAGAACTTTACGATAATATCAAAGTGAGCCCAGACAAACTACAATTTCCCGACAAAACAAGTATAATATAGGAATTCCATGATTCTCTGGGACAAAAACTAGTCTATATTTATACCCTTGCAAAGGGTTTTACTATTTTGTACAGAAGTTTGCAACGCTATGAAATATTTATTTCCGACCCAATAAACTATATATATTTTTGATTAGGGTGACGAGATGAGTCAATTGAGCTTAAGTCTGTCTGTTTCTATGCATTCTAGTCTCTCAGTTCTGAAGTTATAAGGCTGAAATTTCGCACAGAGTCTTCTTTTTGCTGCACGCTACTAATATGTCGGAACCGACCGGATTGGATGACTATATCTCATAGCTCCCATAGGAACAATCGGTCGGTGAGAAAAACATTTTCCTTCCCAGTGGAAACGTCTCCAAACTTTGTATTCATAGTTTCTGTCAGCTTTTTTTTTATAATTCTGCCAAGTTTAATGAAAATCGGACAACTGTATGGTACAGCTGCCATTCAAAAGATAGGTATAATATAGTTTAACAGCTTTCTTTTGTGTCTCTTGATAGATTTTATTTCGTTTAAAGGTTTCGTTAGCGATTTTATTTTATTTCTTTCTATAGACAATAAAATTTGTAATCTCAAAAGTATCACACATAGTTCTGACCAATTGTGATCGCCTTAATTAAACATATAAAAATAAAAATATTTGCATTGAATTTTGGCATACAAATGATACGAAAGCTTTTGAATGCATTTTAAACGCTTCGAAAACGCAGGGTTGAGATTTGACTGAATTATACGCGAAGTTTTCACGCCAAATAAAGTCATTTAATTCAGATTCGAAAACTCTCAATATACCATGCGTACCATAAAATGACAACCAAATCTTAAAGCTTAAAGCCAACAAAAAATGTTTTCGATTTGATCTATTAATTGCAGAAATGGCAACTTTTTTTGGAAATCGATTCGGAATTTGGCTCAGTACCTATTGGTTGGCTTAAGATACCTGTTCAAGATAGGTGGAGCCAGCAGATGGGTATATTTTACTAAAGAACACACATAAAATGTGTATTTAATTAAGAATATTTCTGTTCGAGTCACAGTTATGTTAATAGCATAGCAAATCTATTTATTTTAATTAAACAAATAATTTGCACTTTAGCTTACCCGCCAATTGCCGCTATTTGTGACAAAACAAAAAGAAATCCCCAAGTAAAAACCTCAGCGGAAAATATACAAAAAAAAAAAGCCGATCAGATTTCGTAAACAAAAACATTGAATGTGTTCATTATGAATCTTATGTTGTACGCAAGGAACTTTTACTGACTCACAGGTTTTTCGTCTAGTCTAAGGCTGAATCATAAATTAGATGTAATTGTCCAAACACATGTTGGACTTTCAACTTGGTTAACAAAAACAAAAAGGCTTATGCTGGCAATACACGTGTCCACACGTGCCACAAGTGAGGCATGGAAGGGGGTCGCGACCCGCATTCGGCTTGCAACAAATTACACACATAAAGTCAACAGTTTCCCGTCATCAAATGCAAATTGCAATTCAAGCGCATTTTTCTAGCTTGTTTGGGGTATTCAATTGCACAGCTCTGGAGGAGGATAACCGGGTGTGGGTAATACAAAGCCGTCCCGTGACATAGAAAACGTAAACGAAACCGAAACAACAGCTTCAAATGTGCGGATCAACTTTTTCAGGGTAGCCGCTGCTGACTAAGCAGGCGCTGAGCCAAGCTGCCGCTTTCTGAGGTAACTCTAACGATTCGGTGGGTGACACCTCAATACCCCCAACTCCAGCCCCGGTGCTCTCCTCAGTGGACCCGCACAATAAAGTCGATTCTCATTTCATTTTAGCATTTTGTGAGTTTTTCTTAATGCTTTTTAGTTGACTTTTTGTGGAGTATTTGTTCGTTTTTAATTGGAAACGTGTTTTGAATGTAAGAAAAAAGTCATAAGGAACAACAAAAATTGAAATTTCAATTTGAGCTATTTACCAAATTTGGCGAATCGAGGCTAAGGGGAATGTATGGAGAGTAAGAAGTCTTGATTCGCAACACATCCGAAAGTGTTAACACGTTTGATCACTTCGATGCCTCAAGCTGACAAAGTTTTGGGCCTCCCATAAATTTCCAAAAAAAGGTTTTCAAGGTAATGACCTCTACATTCAACCCAAGTTTGCAAACCGATCCAAAAACGAACCCCTTAGAACCGTTTAGATTCAAATTTTGGGTTATCTCAAACCTAGTCTTATAAAATAATGACCGAAACCTGAGGCACCCTTTTTGAAAAAACGTTATTTTTCTGAACTAGTTTTTTGCAAAACAATTTTGGAAGCTATTATGTGGGTTGATGGCTTTATAAAGTCGCTTATAGAATGCGATTTTGCTTCTAGCCATATTTTGTTAAGACTTAGAAAACATTTGAATGAATTAAGAAATATAAATCAGTGCTAATTTGATTGAAAGTGTTCGTAATCTGATCAAACCATATCACAGCAAATTACAATTAGTCAAATATTCCCATAACAGCTGTACAATATAGAAGTCGGATCTATCCGATCTGACTTCTAGATGATCTAGTTGTTTCAAGTCATATTCCAATTAGTATACAAGATAATTATTTTAAATCTTTTTAGCCAGAGGTGCCCACAGCCAGCTTACGATGCCGTAGACACCAATACAAATAAAGTAAATATATCTGAAGTCACAAGATATAGAATATGAAAAACAGACTGTCTGAAATTTTTGCTGTACCATAAATGTGTTATTGCGAGAGACATTAAACAGAAAGAGAAGTCATGTGAAGTAGTTGTTGCAATTTACATCGCTGAAAACCACAACGAATGTGCATTACGCTCATAGGCTGATGGCACCTTAAACTCTTAAAGATTCCAACCTTTGGAAAACTAGTTTAGATCATGGTTAGAGCAAAAGTGAATATTCTTAGAAGGACCTTTAACAACTATCTTTAGCCCAAGACGTTTTTCGTAAAGAACCAATTTATACTCAGAACCAGCACTGGGAGCAAAACCAAATTCCTTATTTTGCGTACCGAGAAGAAATATTTTCTTAACCGAAAAGAAGCTAAACAGTGTACCGGTACAGTTTCGGTATCGGTTTCAGAGAGCAACAACTAGACTACAAAGCGAGCACTTGGTCTTGAAGGACTTCTATGCACTTGGCTTAATGCAAAAATAGTAAAAAAAAAAACTGGGCCATCAAGTCTTTTGGACAATATATAGAAAAACAAGACAAGTCTATTTTGCTATCCATAAACCCTCATTCTAATGCTATGTTAAAAACTGAACGGAAAAGTTCTTGTGCAGATATAGAAAATAGAAAAACCCAAATCAAATCAATCATCAAATCTTCATATTTAAGTTCCATTTAACATTCAATGGATATTTTGTTAACCAAAAATGTAAACAGAAAAAAAAATGGGGAGATAAAGTCAATCCCAAAAAAACATGATTTTATCTCGACATTCGGATTGAAATTTCAAGCAAAAGTCGTTCTGGAGCCGAGATATCCGAGATCAAGTCAATCCAATTCGTACTTGGAATGAGAAAATCCGGGATTGACCGACTTCTGACATCGTTTGGGATTGATCTAATCCCTGATGGCATGATTTTTTTTTCTGTGTATAGTAATCGAGATTATTTATCGATTCGCAGAAAGAGTAGTTGAAACCGGACTAGGGATAGTCAAGTTCTGAGCAAGAAAGTTAAGAGCATCCAAAGTCATACTAAGCATAAAATTTGGTTGGTACAGAGTATTTTATAGTCGGACTTGCAGGACTTTCTTACATGTTTTTAAAGAACGTTTTTTTTACATTTTTTCTAAAATTAAATATATTTTTTTTTTGTAAAACCGCAAAAAATTCTTTGGTCAGCTTTATTTTTGGTCGTTTTTTGATTGAAATCATAAAAAGTGAGTCAGTGGAATATTTGGTTTTAAATAAATGACCATTAAAACTCACATTTTTCGAAAAGAGTGCCAAAAGGACTCAACGGTCTAAGAAGCTATCAACAGTTTCCAATATAAGTCAATTCTTTAACAACCGAAGTCAATCAGTTGGATTTCAAATTGGTGTATGAATGATGTAAAGGACGATCAATTGTTCCACTTTATTTTTTTTACCGATCTCCTTTCCAAACAAGACGGAAATTGTAGTACAGCTACGCGATCTGTTGATGTGAGCTTTGTTAAGATGTACCGTTGTATGTACAAGTATGTGACTTTTTGGTCAGTTCTCATATGCAGAAACCAGAAGAAGATACGAGACAGCGGCAAGCTCACATATTCTGTCATATGAAAAACAAGAAGTCAACGTGAAATACTCACCTGCAGCAAACAACAACAACCAGAACCACAACAGTCGAGCGCCGATAAAAAAAATATAGTGCATTTTTTGTTGTCTTTTTCATTACTTCCTATATACAAAGCTAGAGCATCACCACTCATAGCACAACAGTAGGTAATACTTCTTGGGCCCAGATTTGTCATGTTTAATATGGTTTTCGGTATAATTAAGGTGGTTATCAGCAGAAGCGTGAAATGTGGGGTTTTGTGATAAGACTGAAGTACTGTCTTATTTTTTGCATTGACTTCTTGCTGCCAGCAACAGCAGCGACGGTAACGGCGACGTAGCCGCAACTGCAACTGCAACTGCTCTGGCATAAAACTAAACCCGACTCAATTCATTATGCAAACGCGCGTGCCCCGTTTCGGTTGTTGTTTCGTCTTCGTTTAAACAAGTTGTGTGTGTGTGTGTGTCTGTTTTTTTTTGTTTGTTCGTTATTTAGTTAAAACCAAAATATTTCCTTTTTTCGGTTTTGGTTGTTGTGCCTGCCGATCTATGCAGCAGGCTTTACAGAATCTGAGACAAACGCTTTTTGTCAACGTTGCGAAATTTCTTTTTGTTGTTGGTTTTTTGCCGCCCCAAACAATTGATTTGTTTATGCCAAGTCGAGAGACTGATGAGGCCAAGTGTAGCAAAAATATTTGCACAGGCTACCGTTTCTGAGGTCTCTGTGGAAAGGACGGAGAAACAGAGAGAGAGAGAGCAAGCGTTACGTAAATTCTCGCAGTGTAAACAAATGTGCAAACATTTTTATTCTTAATTAAAACTTTTATGGAAACACAACTGGACGCTGGTGGTCCAACAACAACAACAACTACAGCAACAATAACTGTAAACAAAACAAGGAAATGTTATTAGCAGTGATTTTTTAAGCCACAGGCGTTTAAACTGTTCAAAATCGCCCCTAAAGCGCGCGCGTTTTAAAACGCCTTAAAAGTGATAAAGTTTCAATTTGAAAGACTTTTAAAAACCCTCAAAATGTTCTTCTCCAATTATAATAATATGTACTTAAAAAACTATTGCTATAGGTAATTAAATTAAACAAATTGAATATTTCTAAGCAACAATTAGTTAAGAGCTAATATTTTGTCTCTTAGACTAACCTTAAAACTGTTTTCTAAATCATCAATATTTAATCAAACTCGTCCTATTTCAATCATAAATTATCTATAAGTGATTCTGTTAAGGTTTATCAAAATCCAAGGATTTTCTAGCATATCTGCCATTAGTTTGGTTTAATATCCTTTTTACCAACATTTTGTTAGTTTTATATTCAAACTTTTCTTGTTGCAAATTATATCTTCCAAAGTTTTTGAGACCAATTAAGCATGTTATACTCCAGATCGTTCGAATTTTTATGGGCCAGCTCTGTTCGGCTTTATTTGAAAACTTCTAATTAATTCATAAACCGAACTTTGAAATTTCTGGCCTTTCGAATCTGAAAATAAATTTGTTTAGTTGTAACGATTTTAAGTGAAGAAGGAATTAATGACTTCGAGGAAGTAAAGTTCTAAATTCTAGATGGTTTTCAAATCTATATATAAATATAAAAAAGAAAGGCCCGACTAATTGACTAACTGGTGACTCTCTCGCTTATCTCATTCGATCGCTTACAAACTCACTTTCAGGTTCATGTGTGAAATTTTGAACAATTACTTTTACAACATTCCTACGGACAATTCACCACCTAATCTTATCGACTAGCTTCAAACTCATTTTTAAAACGACATATAAATACACAGAGGGATAAAACCTGTTCAGAAAAGGGGATTTCCCCAACTCAAAATAAGAAGAGAATATTTTCTAAAATTTTTGAGAATAAATGTTTTTGAAATAAGCACAAAAATCAACACAACTCGGCCACAGAACAGAAATATATAATTTATTATCAAAGTATACAATTTTTTAGTGAGTCCTTTCACCTTTGTTGAGTTTTTTCCAATGTTAGCTCTCACACTCAGAAAAAAACAGAACGAATTATTTACGTACGAAAGTTCTTAAAAAAATCTATTCTATTTGAATTATTAAGAATTTGGCGCTTAAAATCATGCTAAATTTGTTCTCAGAGAGGATAGCCTGGCTAGCCATAGCCCCTGGGGCCCGAAGTCACTCAGCCAAAGGCTTGCCGAATTCAATCATCCCTGAGTGTCAGACAGAGACAGACATATATTTTAGTGCTCTCCATTTGGCCAGGCCTGGTATAGCACTGAGTCCGCTCTCAAAGTTTCGTCTTTTGTGGGAGAGTGGCGTGTGGGGAAACTAACTAAACTAGAGCGCCATCGAGTTGCTTTGGAATTCCCAAGCTGTTAAGGCGTTGCTGGCAGGAAGAGACGGCTGTGGGACTCACAGTTGACAGTCAAAGACTGCTGCTGTTTTGTGGTGTTGTATTCCTCGAGCAAGGCAAAATCGTGTTAGATAATACATTAAGACAAAATCAAACTTTTGGAAAAAACCCGGGATGAGACCCTTTAATTCTGATATTACTCTCCCAAAGACAATGTCTTTGTTTGCTGAATTTTGAAGATTTTTATCTTGAACCATTAACATTTAAGTTAAAATTGTTGTCGCTCTTCATTGCTGCACAGAGAAAAAAAATGTCAATATAAATTCCATCTGGGCTGATTAATTTGAGATTTTGACATATCTTTTTTTTCATATCAGTTTGATGCTAAAAATGACAAATCGAAGCTAAATAATATCATTCTGATATTGAATATTACATTTTCTATAAATTAATATCATTATTATATTTCTTTAATATACTATTGATCAGAAAATTCATCAAATTGATATAAAGAACAGGTCATATTCATCTTTATCATATCGGCTTTTTAATGATATGAAAAAATATAATATTGAGTACCAGATAATATCATTTTTATACTCTGTACCGTAGGTACATAGAGTATTATAAGTTTGTGCAAAAGTATGTAACATCCAGAAGGAAGCATCTCCGACCCCATAAAGTATATATATTCTTGATCAGCATCAACAGCCGAGTCGATATAGCCATGTCCGTCTGTCCGTCCGTCTGTCTGTCCGTATGAACGCACAGATCTCAGAGATGGTAAGAGATAAAGGTTTGACGTGTATGGGACAAATGCTTCTTATGTCTGCAGGCAGATCAAGTTTATTTTCAAATTTGGCCACGCCCCCTCCCGCCCCCGCAATTTAGAAAAAACGTCATATCTCCCACAGTTTTGAAGATAGATGGCTTGTTCCTTCTGGACATATTTAGTTATTAGAATAACTTATCGATCCGCCAAAGGAATGAAGAAGATCGGATGAACGGTGAACGGACAAAATTTCTTGGTACAGAGTATGTTATAGTCGGGCTGGACCGACTTTCATTCTTGTTTTTTCTGTGTGGTACAAAAGTATCCATAGAGCGCGAGCCTAGGGTACAGTTGAAAAACCGGGTACGAGGTGGTGGAGGAGGAACGAGGAATGAGCTTGGCTCCAGAATTTCTACTTGATTTGAGGAGTTCTCGATTCGAGAGTGAAAGATTCTTCTCCTGAACCTGATGAGTTATTGATACAAGAGTGTTCTTGGTTTTTGACAATGATTCAAGAATGAGCCATCTTGAATTTGAGTGCGTTTAGCATAGGATTCCAAAATTTGTACTTAGTTCGTAAAATGTTTCGTACTTGGTTTAAGTATAGAAGCACAAGAATTTTCATTCTTATTGAACTTCTGACATTAAACTGATCTAGACAGATCCGGGTATGAGATGTTGCTACCTGATGCCTCTAGTTGCGCCATTTATTGGTCTCGGTCAAAAGTTGAGTTTTCTAATAGGCAGTAAGATGAACTTTATATAGATAGTTGCTTCAATGTTAGACCCCTATCAGAAATTAAAGACCTTTAATTCTATTTTTCCATAATTTAATTTAACCTAAAATTTATTTTAATTTTACCTCACCTTTCAGTTCTGTGTACGCAGGACCTTTGCTTACCTCGGCTGCCAATGGCATGCAATATGGTCTACCATCGCCCACTCACACTCATGCCCATCTCCAGCAGCAGCAGCATCATCAACAACAACAACAACAGCAGCAACATCATCATCAGCAGCAGCAGCAACAGCAGCAACATCAACAGCAGCAACATCACAACTCCTCAAGCAGCAGTCCCGGACCGGTGGGTCTTTTACACACCAGCTCCTCGGCGGCCACAGCAGCCGCAGTGGCTGCAGCCACCGCCGCTGTCAATGGACACAGTTCACTGCTAGACGATGGCTATGGCTCACCCAAGAGCAGTCACAGTGGGGGTGGTGGTGGTGGTGGTGGCGGTGGCACCTTGCCCGCTTTTCAGCGCATCGCCTCTGCCAGTGGAGCTGCTGGTTATGGCTGTGGTGGCGTGGCCAATGGCTCTGGCAGTGGCGCCGAACGCAGTGGCTACGCTCCGCTGGGCAATTACCGCACACATGTAAGTCAAGGATGGCTTTAAAAATCCTGTTGAACTTCTATTTCTATGCTAAAATTCTTTTACAGGGCGATGCCTGGGCTGGTCATTATGAGCCAATTAGTTATGCGACCAATGCTTCCGGCCAGACTCAAATGATCAGCGGTGTTGGTGGAGCCGGAGTGATACGCAACGGACGGGCCATAAGTGCTGCAAATGCGGCAGCTGCGGTGGCAGCAGCCGATGGTGTGGTCAGCGGTGGGGAAACTTCACGGTTTCTAACAGCCTCGGCATCGCTAACAGCAAGTAAGTGTGGTGTTACATATTTTTTCCTTGGTTAGAATAAGTCTAGACATATATACACACGCACACACTACACACATGCACACACACACAAACACGGACTGAACTGGATTCTAATGTTTGCTTACCACATTTGTCTGCCGCTTGGCCACAAATTGAGTATAGATTTAGGTACAATTTCACACTTTTCGTATATATATATAGCATATATGTATTTGCCCAACCTGAGTAAACCCAAATTTAGGGAAAGTAGGGACAGGCCAAGCCAATAGCAGCCAACTGTGGGCAGATGGTTTGAGAAATCTACAAAAAATGTTAAATTTTATACACTTTTAGAGATTTCTTAAATTCAGCAAAAATGTTCTGTTCTTTTAGTTTAAGATTGGATAGGTCAGTAGTGCTATAACCAAGGTCAATACATTGCATATCTTAAACGTTTTCCAAGGAATACATAAAACAAAATATACAGCAAACAACAACAGAGAGAGAGAGAGAGCGAGCTTGCGGTTCAGCATTGTTTTTATTTAAAAAAAATAGCGTCATAAAATTGATAACAAAAACTCAATGCTTTATTCTCAGAAAAGTGTGTAATACGATGCCATAAAGCCTATTTAAAAGGTCATTCGAATTGCAAATAAAACAGGCAGAAAAAGCCAATCAAAATGAAAGCCTAATAAATGTGATTTAAGTTGTATTGCCTGTCAAACAGTTCGGTGTGAACAAAACTTTGACTGAATATCTAAGGTTCTTACTTAAAAAGACTGCAGTAGCTCAGCAGCAACAGCATATATACCTAAACACTTCACAAATGTTACTTTACAAGCCAAATACTTGACCAAGTTAGGCCTCATTGCTAGAAACACAAAGTTTAGTTTCAACTCAACTTTCAAAGCTGCAATTAAAAAAGCTCCTGCAACATCTGCAGTCCGCTTTGCGTTGTAATACTTAAGCTTTTAGGCTGACGCTGCACTGTTACCAAAGCTTTTGCTATAGCAATCTGACACTTGAATGCTTATTTATTGATGAAAAGGAAATATCCTTGTATCCTAATTTTTAACAGAAAAATATGCGAAGATATTAGAGAATAATGTTATTCCCTTCCACTCTCCTCTTAACGACTGTTAATGTGTTTTTGGAATTTGTAATGAGTTAATCGTCAACTAATTACTTGCCGATTTGTAAAGTAAAATGCAGGAAATCATAAAGCTAGAAGCGCGAAGGCTGCCGCGAAAGTTTGCGATTAACAATAAGTGGATCTATTGAATAAAAAAAGAAACATCTTTTCAAGTTACAGACTGATTGAAATTTTTTGTTCGTGAATTTAAGGCTCCAAACTCACTTGAGGTCGACAGTTGTCTGTGTTAAGATGCCGACTTTCGTACGGGGTCAAGCGCTCCATTTTTGTCACGACAAACTCTTGTTTATCACAACTGGTTAGATCCCGACTTGCACTTATTGGTGTCAACACACCGCTTCAGTCCTAACGACCTGATGCATCACTGAGCTTTGGTCCGACGTTAACAACAGGTGATGCATTGCATATTTGACTATTGGTTGACAAATCTTGATTATACTCCGCGCACCAAAGCGTAGACTTTACCATGGATTCGAGCCCTCTATAGCATTAGTAAGGTTTGCGTCTTGCTTGAAAATCCTTTTGTCAGGCATGGTTTAGAATTGATTAGAGTTCACATATCTCGACTTATTTGTCTTGAGTACACTTAAATATCGACTTTCATATATATCCAACTGGTATTATCACCTTGGTTTGTATAGTTATAACATGTTTTGTATAACAGCTAGAATGAAGCGTCTCAGACTCCATGAAGTATATACAATATTCTTGAACAGAACCAACAGCCGAGTCGAAAAAGCTCTGCTCATCTGTCAGTCCGTCTGTAGTAACGAAAAATTAACAGAGGACTTAACTTGTATGAGACATATGCTTTTTATGAGGGCTGCAAGCCGGTTTTGAAGCGAATCGGTTCGAGCCCGGAATTTCGACTTTCATTTAACTAAGAATCGAACTTTAATGAAAAAATCTATAAAAATGTTCAGAATTACCTTCAAAGTTCCCAACCCTCAGTTTTTTATGATCAATGACTCCAAAGCTTATTAAATGATTCACAAATTAAGAGCTTAACATTACTTTGCTAATATTTTTCATACGTAGACTACGCAATTTTACCCAAAGGTCTGTCGAAACTCATTTCATCACAATTCTTTATATAAATAGAATCATTTTCGAACAGTTTATGACCGTTAAGGCACAGCCAAAGTGCTTCTATATTATATAAAGTAAAGTGAAGAATAATTACGGAGTGCTGGAAACTAACCTTAACAGTAAATTGTATATTGAATAATCCCTTGTGATGAGTTGTACAAATCAAAGTCGTCACAATTCCCTTACAGTTTTTGTCGTTCTTACCTCGATTAGCATGGACTGAACCAGGGTTCTAACCAAATCCTTTGCCCAAGAATCTTGAACTTAAAATTTGCGAACCTTAACCGTTGGTAATGTGTTTTTGGGCTTGCAGCCCCAAGACCAAGATTATTTTCAACCTTTGCCAAGTCCCCGCAATGAGGAAAAAAGTTGTACAGGGTGCGCCATATAAAGTGTCGGTATGGCAACACTGAATAACTTTGACCTTTACCAACCGATTGCTTTTGTTAGACATGTTTTGGAAACATCAATCTAGTACAATTTTTTCCATGGAACGCTTCACACCAAAACAACGTGCTGAAATAGTGACGCTGTTCATCGAAAATAATCGCTAACTCAACTCAACAAATTTTGATGACCGATGAGGCCCATTTCACGCTTTCTGGTGGTGTTAATAAGCAAATCGCATCCATGAAATACCTTTACACGACCAAAAAGTGACCTGGACGCCTGGTATCAAAAAGAGGCGATATTGACTGGCCACCCAGATCTCCAGATTTGACTGCCCCAGACTTCTTTTTGTGGGGCTATTTAAAAAGCAAGGTTTACGCCAGCGATCCACAGACCATTGAAGAGCTTAAGACCAACATTCGTGCCGAAATCGCCACTTTATCGACTGAGACGCTCGAAAAAGTGATGGAAAATGCCGCAAAAAGGGCACATTTTGTTGTGGCCAATAAAGGCGGCCACTTGATTGATGTTGTGTTCAAAAAGTAGTCGAAATAAATTGTACAGGACCAAATTAAAGGAACAAGATCAACATATAGCAATCGGTTGTTTGTTTTTATATTTATTCAGTGTTGCCATACCGACACTTTATATGGCGCACCCTGTATATTTCTCTGATTTGTAAATAGAAGGTTCGAATCTTTTGGACATATGTTGTAATCAAAATTATTTATCGATCGGATGATCAAGAGCCGAGTTATGAGCATAGGAATATTTACTGCAGCAGCGCTGCTTTCAGCCTGCTATTGCAGCTTCAAAACTCAAACTGTGCATACACTTTGTTTGGCACAGAGTATATTAAAGCCGAGCTTGACCACCTTTTGTATTTGCTTAATGTAAATTACAAATAAAACTCAGATTTGGCGTAAAAATTTTCCAATATTTCTAAAAAAGTGTCTGTGTGAAAAAAGTTTGCTAATTAGTTTGTTTTGCGGATGTAAATTTTATTTTCTGTTGAGAAAGTTCAAAGAAAAGTTCTTTGTCTGATACAATCTTCCAGTTCTGTCACCATCTTCTTTCAATTTACCAACTCAATAAGCCCGTTTAGTGGAAGTAAGATGATTTGATTTGAAAGAAGAGTAGTTACTTAACATACGTAGTCAACTGGCTTGGCTTGGCAACGTTTAAATAAAACCAACATTTGCTGATTACCTTAATCCATTAAAATATTATAGTATTTACGCACTTGGTCAGCTATTTTCCGTTTTATTTTAAAGCTTTCAGTCAAGCAAATGCGAATATAAGTATTTTCGTTTTTGATTTCATGTTTCAAGGATTTTATTGCGCAGAATATTTGAGTCATTGAGTTAAGAATGAGAAAATTTAATTTCGAAACCAAATCAGAATTAGTTCTAGACAATTCCCATCGAAGTCCACTAGATGCTCCAGACTCTCCCATAGGCAACAGACATTTTCTTTAGTTTGTAAGAACTTAGACCAAAAGATTTAGTTTAAGCCTGGAAAAAAAGAAACATTTAATTAAAAATTGGAAAATATTTTGCAGTGTTTTTTAAGTATTAAGTTTATTTAAGCTACAAATATAACTAGACTTAAGTCTCTCTACACATAATTACATACTTCTTTCCATAGCCATAAAGTATAATAAATTCAATTAATTTTTTATCAACTCTTGAGATTGAACAAACCCAAAAACAAAGAAACCTCCACAAGAAGCATCCGAAGTCAAATAAAAATCAAATTAAAATCTCTCTCACACACACACAAATCAACACACACATACAACGACAACAACAACAACAAATATACCATAATCCTTTTCCTCTAAAACAAAGAATCAACAACAAAAAAAAAACCACAATTTTTTAAAAATTTTATTTCCCATATCAAATTTTGAAGCATTATTCGATGCCGATATTTTCACTGAGGGGCGAGAATGTGTCAATTGTGGTGCAATTTCAACCCCATTATGGCGACGCGATAATACAGGACACTATTTATGCAATGCCTGCGGATTGTATATGAAAATGAACGGCATGAATCGACCCTTAATTAAACAGCCTAGAAGATTGGTAAATGTCAACAATTAAAAATACAAAAAAAAAAAAACAAAACACAATTTTTACTAACCAACTTTTGTGTGGAACAAAATTTTTTTAACGTTAAGTGATAACTTATAGAAATCCGCCTCCGACTCCGCCAGCCAGCCAGCCTGCAGTTGTGTGCAACGTTCTCGCTTCTTTTATTGAACAAAATCCTCCCTCGAAAAGAAAACTAAAATTTTTAAATCGCATATAGAGACAGAAATTAATTGAATTTATTATATTAACAATTAGTTTTATATGCCCAGTTGTTGCCAAGAAAAACCCAAAAAAAAAAACAAAAAAAAAACTGAAATCACAAATCCTTTCTTCTTCATATTATCAACATAATTACAGTGGCCGCTGAATCAGGCGGGGATTTCTATAAGAGCTACTCATTTAAGGCCACCCCAAATGCCAACAGCTCTGCCAGCTCAGGCGCAGGCGCAACGTCAGCGGCGGCGTCGGCGGCGGCAACGTCGACGGGTACAACAGCGCTCGACGAGCACGTTAGTCGCGCCAATTCGAGACGCTTGGTAGGTCGTCCATTAATTACTGAAACAAAAAAACAAAAACCAAAACCAAACTAACCAACATCCCCCCACTAACAACCAAATCAAAATTACAAAATGCAATTAAAAAGTAGTTTTAGAAGTAGAGTTCAAAATTATTGTTAACTAATAATAAACATTTTAGTAGCTAACCAGCATGATACACTGCCTCGAAAGGGAGAAGTATTTGTTAACTGTTTTTTAACTGAGCGTTGCTAATTTCAGCGCCTTAGCTTGTAGTGTAGCTTGTAGTTTGTTAAAAAATGATGAGATGATCACATGATCCTTGGTGAATGCGTCCATTTTATAAAAGTTAGCCAAGAAAGGGCAAGAATATACCTGGTGCTAGATTGATTGAACATTAAAGTTGTGTCAGAGTTTAACCAAGAAGAAACACGTATCACATTTCACCAAATTTCAAATTAGTTTCAAGTGTAAATCGCTGAAGCAATCCTTTAATACTCAGCTCTCAATTCTTTCGAAGCGCTTTACTGTGAGTACTAAAACAGAGCTCAACTTTTTTTTTGAATACAGATGCACTAAAGCACTTACTTTGCTACAACAACTGCTATTCCTATCAACTGCTCAAAGGTACTCTTTTAAATCGCTTTCTAGGAGCTCTTTTCAATTGTGGAGGCGAAGCACTTCTTTTGCCTTAACAGTGTATCGCTATGTAGAGCTCTTTTTCCAGTGGTACGAGAGCTTTTTGAAGCACTTTGTTTGCAGTGAGAGTATAGCGCAAATGTGCATTTGACATGCATATACTAAAAGGAGCTCTAGAGAGCTTAATGGCTGCTTCTGGGCTCTCAACTAGAGCGCTGGAGCTTTTGCTGGGTGAAGAATTAGGCGCTTCTTTGCTACATTTGAGCAATCTACAGGCCTTCTTGAAGCTCTAAACAGCTGGGTATGCTTTGAAAGGACATATCCTTAAAAAGAACAGGGAATTGTAGAAGATCATAAGAGAAACACATAGAGCTCAAAGTTTAAGCGCTCAGTCAGTAAGAGGAAAACGCAAAATACTTCACCCCACCATTTTTTAAAACCAACTTAGCTCCACCAACTTCCCACCCACTCTTCAACACCCACTTTTCCCCTTTTCTTTGTTCCACCATATACCAACTATCTCTTCCCCCCTCCCCACTTAGCCCCCTTAGTAAAAGTCCTCGAAATACAGAAATCGATGCTACTTATTGATATTCGAAACTACGTACTCGATACTCTTTTCTCGATACTCTATACTTAGTATTTGATATACAGTTCTCGGTTCTTGATACTAAGTACTCGATTAACAGTACTCATAGCCATAGAATACGATACTCAGTACTTCTTACTCACTAGTTGAAATCGTTGCTAAGTACTTGAAACTCGGTAATGCATAAACAGTACTACTTCTCGATTTTCGATACTACGCACTTGATACTCATCAAGCTGTATACTGAGTATTCGATATACAGTACTCGTTTTTCGATACTAAGATCTCGAAGCATAGAATTGGATACTCAGTACTCGGTATTTACTATTCAATAAACGATACGAATTAAATGATACTCAGTACTTAATACTAATTCTTGATACTCGATAACTTACTGATATAGAGTACTCGATTCTTGATACTAAGTACTCGACACCGAGTACTCTAAGTCATAGAGTTCGATACTTCGCATCGTTATTTACTACTCGAAAATCGTTGCTATAAAATCACTACTCTATACTCAGTACTTGATATACAGTACTCGATTCGAACTCCTAGTATCGAGAGGTACTCAATGCTCGATACTCAATACTCAACACCGAGTACTTAAAACCCAGAGTCCGATATGTGTTACTCGATACTTTGTACTCGTTACTTACTATTCGTTTATTGATCCTAAGTACTTTATACTCAGTACTTAAAACACAATTCTATGTACTCGATATTCAGAACTCGACGCTTAGAACTAGATGGTCAATACTCAGTACTCGATACTTCGTACTCGGTACTTATTTTTCCATATCCGATACTAGATATTCAATGCTTAGTACTAAATACATAATACTGTGTACTCGATACTCATTTCTCGGAACTGTATACTAAGTACTCGATACTCGAACCTGCAGACTCAGTCCTAAATAGTTGAAACGCAGTATTCAACACTAAGTAACATGATCACCGTCAAAATCTTTCCAACATCACCACAAAATATGCCATGTTAGCGTGACGCGTGACGCTGAAATCTAATTTGACTACAACAAAAATCTTCCCTACCGAAAATAAATATGTTTCACATCAAAGATCTGTGAGAAAAACCACAAATTTCACCTTTCCCTTACCCTAGCCAAAAGTTGTTTAAAGAGTTTTCAAAAATATTTTAGAAAAATATTGTAGTAAGAACCTAGAATGTAGAATCCAGATGTAGAAATGTCTGAAACTAGTCTGCCTACAGACTTAGGTCTACACAACAACTAATGGCCTTGCTGCGTTGGCACAGTATCCAGATCATTCACTGAATGTTGTGTATATTTATATTCCTTCTGTCAAATTTATATCAAACTAGATGGCCCGGCGAACTTCGTACCGCCTAACAATAAATAACAGTAGTGGGTTAACTTAATAAAATAAGTACAAAATTTATTAAATTCAACAACATATATAGTATGTGTTCGAGAGGTACCCGAAAGAGTTGACCGATTCGGACCATATTTGTTATCAGCCTTCCTCTATTCATGACGAATGTCTTTATAAAGTTTCATCCAAATCGGTTAAGTTTAGGTCAAGTTATGGTGCAAAAAAGCCGTGGATGGCAAATTACGCGATCCCTGTGTGACCTACCAGAATCAGCTATAGATATAAACCACCTACGCTGTTACTACTACACTCACACGAAATTTCATCGAAATCGGTCCAGCCGTTTGGGAGGAGTGAGGTTACAAAGCCATGTACGGAAGAATTTTATATATTAAGATAAATATATCCAGAGATAAGTCTATAATTTGAGGAGACTAGAAACACTTTGAATTACAATTGCAAATCATATCTTTGCTTTGTATTAGCTTAGACCAGAGAGTCTATAAAAGAAGTAACCTTTCTTATTTTCCTTTTAATAACAGCTCCTTATCTTCTGAATTTCCTTCATATCCTTTTTTTTAGTAAGGTGAGAAACAAAACTTGATAAGTAAGAGGGCAATTACTTATACATTTAACTTTCAAAATGATTAGCCAAAAAACCATTTACAAATATTTTCGTTTATAGTTTTCATACCCAACTTTTGATCAAATTGCTTAGTAATTTTGTATAATTTTTGCACTCAACTAATTACTAACCCATTACAATTCGTCTATCAATGAATGCCCAGTCCATGGGGAGCCTTAAAAACTAATAAAAAAAGAAAAACAAACCAGAAATATTGTTCCACATTCAAAAGCCAAAACAACGCCCACATATCTTATGACACCGATTGATTAACCACATGTTCCCCTCAACATTCAGAGTGCCTCCAGACGCGCCGGTCTCTCATGCTCCAATTGCCTGACCACCTACACCTCATTATGGCGTCGCAATCCCAGCGGCGAGCCTGTGTGCAATGCCTGTGGTCTGTACTACAAACTGCATAATGTGGCCCGTCCGATGGCCATGAAAAAGGATACCATACAGGTGGGAAATCAAATTTAGGAACTTTAAAAGATTCAGTTTAATTTTTGGCATTTTTGCAGAAACGCAAACGCAAACCAAAGGGTACAAAGAGTGAAAAGTCGAAGAAGGTGAAAACTGCTTTGATTAAGACCATGGAGGGTAACAATTTAGCCTCGTGCCACATGGACAATCCGATGATGGGCGAGGTGAATGAAGGTGAGTGTCTGGAACCACATTTCCATTTCCATTTATGTTGCATGCCTAATTTGTGATGTCTGCTTTGTCTTTGTCAGAAATGAAACCACTTGCATATTTGCCATACACACCGCTGCAACAGCAACAACAGCAACCGCAACAGCAGCAACAGCAACAGCTGCAACTAATCTCTGAGCAACATTCATCGGCGGCCAGCTCTCCGCATAGCATGTCATCATCGCCCTCAGCAACATCGCCACACCAACAACAGCAACAGCAGCAGCAGCAGCAACAACTCTGCTCTGGCCTGGACATGTCACCATCGTCGCCCTATCAAATGTCACCCATCAATATGCAACAACAGCAGCAGCAGCAACAGCAACAGCAGCAATCATGCAGCATGCAACATTCACCTGGCACACCCACATCAACCTCAGCTTCCATTTATAATACACCTTCGCCCACTCATCTGCACAACAACAACAACAATAACAATTCAATGTTTAATCACAACAACAACAGCATCAATGAAAATAATCAGAAATTTCTACAGAAATATCTGCAGGCGCAACAGTTGAGCCAGAACAACAGCAACAGCAGCGATCACCAATTGCTGGCCCATCTAATGCCGAACTCGATTACGGCAGCAACAGCAGCGGCAGCAGCAGCAGCAGCAGCTGCGACAACGGCAGCCACCACCATCAAATCAGAGACAACAGCAGCCACCTCATCAACACTGACCACGGCATCGAACACATTATCCTCACTGAATCTCAGCCACAACAGCAGCAACAGCAACAACAGCACCAACATTATCAATCTGCAAAATCCCTATCAGCAACTGGGACTTGGTCAGGCGGCAATGCCCTTGTGTAAGACAGGTCGTGATTCGCCACCCTACTATCTCAGCCATTTGGAGCAGGAGCAGGAGGAGGAGGAGGAGCAGGAACAACAGCCGACTCTTGTCAAACTAGAGCAATTGGATCACCAACAGCAGCAGCAGCAGCAACAACAACACCACCATCATCATCATCATCATGAGGACCTGCTGCTAAGTTGCTCTGCCTCGCTGGAAGAGCATTATGAGCTGGCTGCCTATCAGCGACAGCAGCAACAGCACGAGCACCACATTGCCGCTGCCAGCTATGCCATGCATGCGGCTGCCCAGCAGCAACTCCATGAATTTGAACGCAAATTTGCCGTTGATCGGGAGACGGTTGTCAAAATGGAGTAATGCACACATAGATAAATCATTCAACCAAAGACCATTAATCTCATTAGCTCCAAAGAACTTATATAGCGTATACCAAGAGTTCTCCAAGAACAGAAAGCACACAGCGTTTGTTTTTTCTTGTGTAAACTGTACATAGAAAATGTAAGCAAAATTGATTGACATTTTTCAATACGGTTAAGCAGCGCCAACTACTCGAATTTTTGTTATTTAAAAAAGAAAGAAAAAAAGGAATTAGGTTAGCCATTTTTGTTATACCTTTAATATTTGAATTCTAGTTTAATTGCACCTACACAAAAACGATCTATGAAACCAACATTAATGTACATATATGATTTGTGTATAGTCATTGGATTACTTTTACCAACAAATTGAATACCTTTTGAGATTTCCCACAATCAAATTCCACTTAGATATTAAAACCAAACAAGAAAAAAAAGCGACAAAAATATCAACAAAAAAAAAAAACCAATCTCATGCAATTTAGTTAGTAATTTATCTTAACTATATAGACAGATATATATATATTTATAGGCCATTAAGTTTTAGTTTCGTATCACATTTCAACATCATTTTGCAATATTAATTTTATTACTTTTGAACAAATAAACGACAAGTGTCTTAATAATGTGCCTCAAAAGGAATTGAAATTGAAATTGAATCTACGGGACCCGCGTTGCGGATGAGTAATATTTTGCACTCGTTCCATGCTCAGCCTAAAAGTATGCAGTGCAGTTTGTGGTTCAGCAGAACAACTCTACACATTGGTAATTTCTTGGCAAATTAAACTCTACACTGAGAGAGCAGCTCAAAAGTATGCAGCACAAAATTTGTAGCTTCTGCCAGTTGCCGTTGGAAGCGCCACTGGGCCATGGCAAAACAGCGACCATTGTAAAGCGCCTTGAAATACAGACCAACTTGGCTATATAAAAATCTCAAAGGGACTTACATTAACTTCGCTATATAGAATGGTTTTTATATGATTTTTATGTGGAAATTAAGAAAACTTCATTGCACAAAAGTTCGACTGTATTTTGTAGTGAAGAATGAACAATTTGCTGGAGCAGCTGGAACAGTCGTTTCCGTGACAGTATAAATTCATGAAACGAATCAAAGGGGCCCACGGATCAAAAAATATGCTGAATTCTTACTTCCATCCACATTATCACCAAACCGTAGCAGTCAGCGTCTTTCTGGTGCAGCATCAGCCACAGCATCATCATCTCTGAAATCGATGGATGGTATCTTAGCGGGGGAGATCATGATGATGATCATTCAATGGAGCTGGTGTCATAACCACCACCATCTACAGAAGAAGCTAAAAAACCTACAAGTTGCAACAGTAGAAAGTGTTCCCTCTTCTGTAATGCTTACCAAGTTCACCAAGCAGAATTAGCCCCCGCCAAAGGTGAATCCTAGCTCCGCGACTGATTACACTAGTCAACAAGGTCCATTATATTGAAGGATTGGTCGTGATTCCAGATGATTTTTGTATGCTGACAACGAACCTATTTTCAGAAATAATTCATCACGTCTAGACTTTTGGTAATTCTAAGCTTAATGCTGCTCAATAGCCATTTTCAGACCTTTTTCAGGGAACGTTTTCGTTTCTTTTTGCTCACTTTGGTATAATCGTACATTACTTTTTCTTAGCTTTAAAATCAACCTTCTCAAATATTTCTGCGATTTTTTAAGGGAAAATATACCATTTTAAGTAAATGTGTTCAAAATGACATTGTTTTGTACCGCCAATAAATATGCAATAGATGTAGAAACTTTTCATGAGAATTCTCTAAAAGTCTCTAGTAATATTGCATAGCATATTTTTGGGCAGTAGACAATTTAATAGTTTTGATTATATGTATTAAAAATGATGTATCTTCGCTTAAAAAAATCGCAGAACTGTGTAGAATAGTTTGTTTCAAAGCTAAGAAGTAAAAATTTACGCTAATATCAAAGAGGTTTAGAACAATAGTATAGGTTCTTCCTTAAATGTGTCTTAAAAGGTTCCAAATAGTCATTTTAAGAAACACTTAGCTCAAATTACTTTATATCTAAACGTGATGGACCATTTCTGGAAACACCTTTTAGTTAAGCACGCGAAATTTATCTACAATCATCACGAGGCTTTCAATATACTGGAAAAAGTCTAGTTTGGTTGCCTTGATGATGTGGCTTAGCATCAGCCACCGTTCCCAGCCCCCGTACCAAAGCCCAATGGATTTATTACACGAGGTCCTGTTTACCTTTGTCCTAGACAACTTGAGGCACACGCTTGAAATCAATTCGCCATCTAAATATGTTGCACAGAAGAGGACCTGGATAATACTCGTTGGAGCTTTGTATGTAACATTCAATTCCGATTCCTTAAATCCCTTAGAAGACTCCAGAAAAGTTAATCCCACATGAGGGAACATTGCCACCATCCATCAATTCACCATGATGATGCTGCTGATGCTCTACGACACGATTATCAAAGAAACCCGTCAGCAAGTACTATTCAAAATCTTTTTTCATTTTTATGTTCGGTCACTCATTGGCTATAAATTGTAGAACAACTTATTCGAAATGGCCGACTTGTGCCTTCCAGCAACTCCGAACAATCAGACAGCTGGCCAATGCTCCGCAAGAATGAAGTTCGGTACATGCGAGAGGCTTCACAACCTTTTCCAAAATGTCGGATTGTAACACAAAAATGGAGCTTGGTGAACCCAACAAAGGCGACTTCCTAGAACACCATCCCATACGCCTAGAGGCGTATGACCTCTGTGCTCAGCATTCTGTTGGTTAAAGGATTCATCTATGGTAACAATTTGCTCGTCAGTAAACAAAAATTGCTTTGTGGGCATTGTTCGTCCACTGGTGAATTGCTTTCGATATTGTCCTGCGTTTTTGTTTCAATGTTGTTGTGAGCAAATAGCCGGAGTAAGAGATTACATGCACTGAGTCCCAAGTCCCGTTTTATGATGCGCGACATGCTGTCCTTGCTGATATTACTTTCAAGAGATATGATTTTCAGCTTGCGCAATGGATTTCGACGAATTCCATCATTCACGGCTTTGATGGCTTGTGGCGTTTCCACATTGCGTGGACGGTCAAATTTGCAGTGCTTTATATCTGTATCCTCAAATAACCTCCTTTATGGTACGATAAACAAAGTTTCGGGTGATTCCCAATTGTCGCATCATCCGAAAGATTTCCGTTTTTTCATAGATCCATTTATGCAGGTCAATTACGCCAACACTAGCCCCATTCCAGAATTGCAAACAACTGAAGCCAAAGACTTTTGATGTAGTAAACCAGTATAGATGTCACTTGTCAAATTGCCGTCAAGTGGGAGTGAATACGTTCAATGGTTCTCGAGATCGAGTGTGTTCAATACGTGAAGCAAAACAATTGCGACTACTAGATTTTTTGGCGTTTTCGTCTGTTTTGGATGGCTGATAGCATCTGCACGTTACGCGACATTCGAATGCCCCAATCAACCGGGTGAGAGGTCGCTTCCTTCAAGTCATAGCATCTAACTAAGGACATTTTTATGCAATCGTTACTATACGAAAGTTTTCCAAATCTTGTACCTATGTGAGGCCCACCGAGTTGTGACCCGACAAGGTATCGTACGGGTATCGAAACAATTGCCACCACTAAAAAATCAATAAGCAGCTTTAAAAGTTAAAGCGCGAAAACCTGGAAACCTTGGAGGATACCAAAGGAAACATAGCCGCTATTGGAGCTTTGGTATGAGAATATATATAAACTTTGGGTACATGAAAAACGCAATTCTAAATATTTAAATACTCTCCACCCATTTGCCAAAACACTTTATTAAACTTAGCAAACTTCCAGCCTGATTTAAAACTCAGCTGATTTTGGAAAGGGTTTTTTATTAACTGAAATATTGAGGAAAAAATACACATTAGTTATCATTCTGCAAGCGGCGTCAATCAAGAAAAAACTGTGAAAATAAGAGAAACATCATTTAAATCCATTTAATAGCCACACTGAGAAAAAAAAGAATATGAAAAAGTATCCATTAGATGATTTCCCGTATCCATTTGGGAAGAATATGTCTTAAATATCCTTTTAATCATCCAACGGAGCTGAAATTCATTCAAAGCATTTGAAAGAGGATCATCTTTGGGATGATTTTTCAGCTCCGCTGGATGATTAAAAGGATATTTAAGACATATCCCTCCCAAATGGATCTTTTTTGGATCTTTTTTTTCTGTGCAGCAAATTATTTTACAATGTAAACAAACCAATTTCAAGTACTCGATGGATGCAAGAATTTGAGAATGCTGTCAATACGAACATCTAATCGCATCTGTTCGATAAATCTTGATGTCGAGGACAAAATTCAGTCGGTGAGAACCGAGCATTACTGTACATTGTTTGTACTTGAGTCAAATACAAAGTGCTTTATCAATTTTCTAAGTATAGTATCGCCACTGGCGGCCAATCTGGATTTATTTGGATTTTGACAAGATTTATTCAATTCAATTTAATGTCAATCATTAGGACCATTGACTTGTCACAACACATCTCGAAGAATTCCTACAGCTGCTGATTCTTGGGGCAGCCTTTCAAGGCACACGACTTTGTCGTTTCTTAGTTGACTCTAGACAATCATTGTTAAAAGGATGAAGGAAGGTTTTGCAGATTTAAATACCAAAACTCTTATTCAATTTTATTTTGTCTATTTTGTTATTCAACTTTGTGTGGCCAAATTTTTAGGTCCTAAAGAGAAAATCTTTAAGTAAGCTTTTTGCTTGAAATATTATCTTCAATTTTATATTAAGTATTCACGTTAACGCAAAATTTAAATTACACCAGTCACCTGCAGCAGAAACTAACGGACTCAAATAGCACTTGGAACTCCTTTCTCGGCAGACAAAATGTATTACCAAGTGTGAAATAATGCTGTATGCGTCGCAAATCTGGGGACATACCTACTACGAGGAAACAGAAAAGTTGCAGCGTCACTTCGTAAGGAAAATCTTTCAGTTGCCCAGAAGTACACCAAACTACGCAATTCACTTGGAAACAGGATTGTCGCTGTTACACACCGAAGCATTGCAGGCACACTTCTCCTATATAAGGAAAATAATGATGATGCCGGATAGTAGGCTACCGAAAATAATATCGTCATTTCTGCAGAGCGGTACAGGTCAGTTTTTTGCAAAATGGCAGGGTCTGGCCAACGAGCATGGCATATATATAGATATATCCGAACCAAGCACGTGGAATCTAGCGCATATGAAAATTGTGAAGCAAATTGATCGCGCAGCCATGAGGAAGTTTGAATAAGACTCTTAATTACCACCTAAACGAAAATAACTACCTCCATGACGAACTAAAAATCTGGAGGATTTCGCTTATATGCAAATCACGTACAGAAATGTTGCCTCTTAACGCCATGCCATACCGAACAAACAGAGAATGTGATCTGTGTAATTTAAGGGTACCTGAAAACGTTATGCACTTTATTGCCAAATGTCCCATTTTAAAGGAAATTAGAAAGTTGCATCTTAAAACAAGAAAGAAAGTCGGTCAAGCCCGACTATAACATACTCTGTACCAAGAAATTTTGTCTTTTGATCATAACTCGAAAACCGTTCATCCGATCTTCTTCATTCCTTTGGCGGATCGATAAGTTATTCTAATAACTAATAACGTTTTTTTAAATTGCGGGGGCGGGAGGGGGCGTGGCCAAAATTGAAAATAAACTTGATCTGCCTGCAGACATAAGAAGCATATGTCCCATACACGTCAAACCTCTATCTCTTACCATCTCTGAGATCTGTGCGTTCATACGGACAGACGGACAGACGGTCAGACGGACAGACGGACAGACGGACATGGCTATATCGACTCGGCTGTTGATGCTGATCAAGAATATATATACTTTATGGGGTCGGAGATGCTTACTTCTGGATGTTACATACTTTTGCACAAACTTATAATACTCTATGTACCTACGGTACAGAGTATAAAAATGGGAACTAGCACACGAGGAAACCATAATCTTTCTAAATGGATCAAATTGGATAGCACTCGCGAACTATTTAAAACATGCACTGAACTATAGGAGACAGATACAAACGGAAAATTTTTAAGCATACCCAAATACTCCCTCTGACATATACTCCCAGTTAAAGTTTAAATTTCGATATTAGCTGACGGCAAATAGCTTTATACAAAACATGCATAATATTAAATTGTAACACCAAACCACTATTCCACACTACAAGGTGAACGATCTGGTATCTGGGGACGACCCGGGCAGCCAGGTGTATTAACCAAAGTAGCACTGGATAAGGGTAAGGTGATCGACAGACGGTTAAAAACCAAGTCGATGTAAACCTGTTAACTTTATTTCTAGTTGAATTGTATTCGATATTAAATATGTTATTATATTAGGGCGATACAAACTAAAAATAAAAACACTACTACTACCCAGGGCTGCAAACCCAAAAAATTTTTTGGATCTCCGGCTCGCGGGTTCGAACCAAAATTTGCCAATGGTTCAGGTTCAGAATTTGGAGGTTCAAGGTTTTTGGGCCAAGGTTTTGGTTCAGCCAAGCTTTATACACGTTTAAATAGTAATCGACCTAAAACCGACATAAACTGTTAGGGAATTGTCTCGATTTTGGGTTGGGATGGGATTTCATAATACTTTATATAAATAGAAACACTTTCATACAACTCATGACCATCAAAGCAATGATTAAGTGTTTCTACTTATATAAAGTATTTTCTTGATAAACCCTCCTTCTCCGACCACAAGTACATCCAGTTCAAGATACAATTTTACTACTGTCAAACTAGAAACGTCTATAGGAACCCCCGGAATACCGACTGGGTGAAGTATTTTAAGACAGTGGAATCAAAACTGCCGACGTCAACGCCCATCTGCTCGGTGGAAGATATAGAGAAGTCCGTGAAGACGCTCACTGTCAATCTCATCGAAGCATACAAAACCTCGTGTAGGCTCACAGTTACAAAAAGGAGAACCAGACCCCCCTGGTGGACCCCAGAACTGAAAGAGCAGAGGAAGGACGTCCAGGAATGCTTCAAACTCGCCAAACAAGCGGATGAAGTGATCATCTGGGAGGAGTACAAGATAAGACTTCGCTTATTCAAAAAAGAAGTAAGGAAGGCAAAGCAATACTCATGGAGAACCTTCTGCTCCAGCATAGAGAAGGTCTCGGAAGCAGCCAGACTCAGGAAGCTGCTTTCAAAGCAGCCACCTATGCAGAGTCAACTAAAAACAGACGAAGGTCACTGGACAGAAAGCAGCAAGGAAGCTACATGCGCTCTTCTCGATGCGCACTTCCCGGGCTGCACTATAGTCACCGAGCCAGATACGCTTCAGGACTTAAACACTCAACAAACTAACATCCCAACCAACTTAATCACTCCAGGAAAAATCCGATGGGCGATCGACTCGTTCGCGAGCTACAAGTCCCCCGGTCTGGATGGCATAATTCCCGCCATGCTAAAAACGACTAAAGGTTTAGTCGTACCATGGCTACAGTCCATTTTTGAAGCCTGCCTGGGGTGGGGCTATGTACCTGTGGCCTGGAGGACAGCACGTGTTGTGTTCCTACCCAAAGCGGGGAAATGCAGTCACGTGCAGCCAAAAGACTACAGGCCCATTAGCCTCACTTCATTCCTGCTTAAAACAATGGAAAAATTACTTGATCTCCACATAAGAGAAGGCATGAACCTGACCTTGGAGAACAACCAACACGCATACACGAAAGGGAAATCGGTGGAAACAGCGCTACACTCCCTAGTAGCCACCATCGAGAAAGCAATGTACCACAAAGAGTATGCCTTGGGAGCATTCCTTGACATATCTGGTGCATTCAACAACGTCTCCACGGAGGCGATAATGCGCAGCCTAAGAGCTGTATCAATTCATAAGGCTTTGAACTCGTGGATATACAACCTGCTGAGCTGCAGAAGAGTACAAGCCGAGTGGGGTACCACAACCATGACGAAGGAGGCACACGGCGGCACGCCTCAAGGCGGAGTACTGTCACCCCATCTATGGAACCTTGTGGTTAACGAACTGCTAACAAAATTTCGCAGGAAAGCACCCAAGATAACTGCATATGCCGACGACATTTGCATAATTATCATCGGAAAATGTCCATCGACTCTCAGCTCAATCATGGACTCTACACTCAAAGAGATACTAAAATGGGCCACAGAAGCCGGACTTAGTATTAATGCGGAGAAGACGGACCTCATTCTCTTTACCAAGAGATACAAGGTACCGCCATGGATTCCACCAAAGATAAATGGAATAACACTAACACCAAAGAATAACGTCAAATACCTTGGAGCAGTAATCGATAGTAAACTGTCATGGAAGGCGAATGTGGAAGAAAGAGTGAAGAAGGCGACCAACGCACTATATGCATCCCAGAAGATGCTGAGTAGCACTTGGGGCCTATCACCAAGTCTGATGCACTGGCTTTTCATTTCAGTAATACGACCGATACTGCTACACGGCATACTGGTATGGTGGCAGGCCACGGAGAAAACCACATACCTAAAGCTGATGGAGAAGACCCAGCGACAGGCACTGGTCTGTATTACGGGGGCGCTGAGGTCCACTCCAACCAAAGCATTAGAACACATCTTAGGTGTCAACCCTCTGGGCATCCAAGCACGCCTTCTGGCACAAAAGACCGCCCAACGTCTATGTGCGACAGGCACCATGGCGCTACAAAGCTATGGACACATCATAGTTGGTAGAGAGATCAATAGTAGCACGGACTACATTATCCCAAAGATCAACCCAATATGCACATCTGCACTATTAGGACCAGAAGACTGGCGTACAGGACTGGCCCAAGAAGCAACGCACCTCTTTACAGACGGCTCAAAGATGGACCTAGGAGTCGGAGCCGCCGTATACTGTGCAGAGCCAGAAATAAAGCTCTCATACAAACTGCCAAGCCACTGCACCATATTCCAGGCGGAAGTCTTCGCAATAAGGAAAGCAGCGGAGTTGGCGGAAATTCACGCTCCATACAACCAAATAAATATCTACGTGGACAGCCAAGCGGCAATCAAGGCAATGCAAGGACACTCCATCAACTCCAGAAATGTCCTGGCGAGCAGGGAAGCGCTAGATTCCCTCAGCATCTCCAGAAAGGTGCAAATCTACTGGATTCCCAGCCACCGGGGCATCGACGGAAACGAGATGGCAGACAGTCTTGCAAAAGCCGGAGTCGTACTCGGCCAAGAAGAAACACTAAACATACCTATCTCCATACAGACGCTTCATAGCAAGATGGAAGAGATAGCAGAGAAAGAAGCGGAGGTAAGGTGGAAAAACACCAGCGGATGCAGAATCTCTAAAATTATGTGCAAGACAAGAGACAAAAAACTTACGCACTATCTGCTACAGCTCCAGAGAAGAGACTGTAGACTGCTCATTGGCATACTAACGGGACACTGCCTAGCAGCCGCTCATGCGATAAAGCTAGGCATAACAACAGAGGACACCTGCAGGAAATGTATGGAACCTGGAGTCGCGGAAACTCTAGAACATCTAATTTGCAGCTGCCCAGCAATTGCCACGACAAGATTACAAATTCTGCACACCCCACGGTTCTCTTCTTTGGAGGAAGCGGCCAAGAGACCCCCAAAACAGTTATTGGCATTTGCCAAAACGACAAAAATCCTCCTGGACTTCTAAGACAAACGTACCCAAATAATCACCCGGCCTCATTAAGGACCCTAAGGTCTATGTGTGACCCCATCTGGGGTCAGCCGGAACTACCTACCTACCTATATAAAGTATTGTGACGAAATAAAAACTTCGAAGTTCTGGATACAGCCCTTAAAGTAAACTGCAATTTCGTAGTCCACATACGAAAAGTGTTTGCACACTAAAGTGGATAATTCCAGCAGTATAACAGAAGAAGTCACTGGGAAATAGTTGAAATCTATAATTTTTGTGGAACCGAACCGAAATTTTCGGTTCGGAACGGGTTCAGGTTCAGTTTTAATACCTTAAGAGGTTCGGTTCAAGGTTCGGTTCACAGTAATCTGAAAGTCGGAATTCCGGGTTCGAACCGGTTCGGTTCAAAACCGGTTTTGCAGCTCTGCTACTACTACTACTACTACTATTAAGTATTCAACTCTTTGGCACCACAACTGTACAACGCTCTCAGCTTTTGAGTTAAATAACTAAACTCCCACCAAATAAAGAGAATAGCTTAACACTATTTTGTGGCTTCAAGATGTGCATCTGTTTTGTTACCAACAATTCGATGCATAAAAATATTTAGTGCGCCACTCCAAAGTATTAATAAAAAAAAGAAATCCATACAAACAAACGCCATGTAGTGTATGTATATCTGAGTATAATATTTTTATATACGCCGCCATTTACGAAAGCGACATTTTCAGTGCGATAAGATAAGGGTCGCATTCTCTCTCTTTTTTTTCCATTTATATGTATTTTTTTTTTGCTCTATTTCTTTCCTTGGTTTAATAAAGTTTCAGTTTGTTGTTTTTTTGTATTTTTTTTTATTAGTGTCACGCGTTACAAAACGTCTACAACAAAATCGTAGAATCATTTTATATGGCAAAACTGTTTTTGTTTATGGCCGGGGTTGGGGGTAGTTGGCTCTGCCTGCGCCCTGCGACTACGTGACTGTACAAAAGTGGCGCATGTCGACGGCTCGTGCAATGTTCAAGTGGCCTGCGTCTCCTTCAGCCAGCCATGGGCGGGCTTGGGGTTTGATTTGATTGATAGCTGGCTAATGCGACAGCAAAGTCACCTGGCGGTGCCACTAATTCATCACGAATATGTATTTGCATTAGGCACATATTAATATCACAATTTCCACTTTAATACAACTATTTTATTTTTGGGGGGAGGGTTGTTTGACATCAGCTGTACTATCTGTGGCTCTAATCGGTCATGGCAGATTTTCGCTCCAAACTTTCACTGAAAACTACAGATTGTATGTTTTGGGGACTGGGTCATGGTTTCACTATCAATGTTTGGTTCAGATAATGGGATGATAATGCCGTCTTACATGATTTCATATCATGCGTGATAAGATATAGCTGGGCTTTCGATTAGTAGTTAAGTTTGAGAGTCTTTTAAAAAATTGTTTCCTATATGAATTAGGCCGCTGACGTTTTTAGTTTAGGGCTTCCAAAAGGTTGAAGGTTTTTTTTCAGTTGACACAAACCCATTTCAATGCTTCATTTGCCGCTCTTTCATTCGAGGATCGTCTATTTCTTGTACATACAGTTTCTTTTTATCTCTGGGGTTCACCCCACCCGGCCCGGTGATTGTTTTTGGCTGCTCTGGACGTTCCGGGACTGCAATAGGAATCCTTGTCGAATTTTGCGGTTGTACAGGGTTGCCCATATTCGACGGACCCATGTTTTTTTTTTAAAAATCAAAGAAAAAAATAAAAATTTGGCGGTTGGCAATCTTAATCATTTAATTTGTTCCAAGTAGATTTGTTTACATCAATTTTTGAATATGATATCTCTCAAATGGCCGCCTCTGGCGTTGATGGCGTATTGTGCCCTTTTTGCAGCATTTTCCATCGTTTTCGCCAACATTTCGGCCGGAATAGCGGCTATTTCTTCACGAATGTTGTCCTTGAGCTCTTCTACGGTCCTTGGCTTGTTAACGTAAACCTTTGACTTCAAATATCTCCACAAGAAGAAGTCAGGCGGCGGCAAATCGGGCGAACGCGGTGGCCAGTCCAAATCACCACTTTTCGACATCAAACGGCCCGGAAACAATTTCTTCAGAAAATCGATTGTTATGCGACTTGTGTGCGGTGGAGCGCCGTCTTGTTGAAACCAGAACTGCCTCATACGCTTTCGACGAATAATTGGCATCACAAAATTGGTCATCATGTCGCGATAACGCTCCTGGTTGATGGTAACAGCATGGCCATTTTCATTTTGGAAGAAAAACGGCCCAATGACCGTTTTCGCACAAACGCCGCACCAAACTGTGACTTTTTCGTCATGAAGAGGCACTTCTTGAATCTCCTGAGGATTTTCAGTGGCGTAAATACTGCAATTTTGCTTATTTACGGTCCCATTCAATGTGAAATGGGCTCCATCGGACATGATAATTTTGTTTTAACAATTGACTTGTTCTGTTGAATGTAAATTTCAACTATTTCAGAGCGCTTGCGTGGCGTGTATTGTTCCATGGTAAAAATCTGCTTGGACTGACGCTTCAAACGCGGTATGTCATTAAGCGATCTGACATCTCTGTCAAAAGTTACGGCGTTGCCAGATGGGTCCGTCGAATATGGGCAACCCTGAACTTAATCGACAATGCGATGAATCGCCTTCATAAAACCGTACAGTACGATTTTTATATCATTGTTTCAAATATCTTTGAAAACAAAAATCTTCTGACCGCACATTAATCATGGTTATTTATGTTTGCAAGATTACAGAAGTTATTTTGAAAATTTCGCCTTATTTACTTTGTGTGTCTTCCATAATTAGGATTCTAAACCCAGCACAAACACTGGGGCTAATAAAGAAAGAGGCAATTTCTGGTTTTAAATTACTATTTCTCTACAGACTCTTTATCTTGGCTCTGTTACATCAGCTGTGTGAGGATGTCTACAGCTTCTGGCATTTAGCCATAGGAACCAACAGGAGTTTTCGTTCTGCTTTCACTTAAGCTTGCTGTGGTTTCTTTTGCCTTACAGTCCCCATCAGGGCTGCAAGCCCAAAAATATTTTGGGAGCTCCGGCTCGCGGGTTCGAACCAAAATTTAACAATGGTTCAGGTTCAGAATTTTGAGGTTCAAGGTTTTTGGGCCACGGCTTTGGTTCGAACCTTGATTCAGCCCATGCTTAATACAAGTCTATATTGTAATCGACTTAAATACGAAATAAACTGTAAGGAATTTGCGTCGATTTACGTGGCAAAAATGTTTATTTTGTGAATAATTCAATAAGCTTTGGAGAAAAGAATCTTAAAAAACAGAGGCTTATTTGTGTAATGATTCTAATGGTAATTCTGAACATTTTTATAGATGCTTGCATTAATATTTCCTGCCGATCGTAAGACTGAGTCTTTCAGAACCATCAGGATAAGAGAAGAAGTTGCTAGGAAATATGTCAAATTTTTACATGTCTTTAGTTTTTGTTGAACCGAACCGAAATTATAGGTTCGGAACAGGTTCAGGTTCAGCTTTAGTACTTTAAGAGGTTCGGTTCGAGGTTCGGCTCATAGTAATCTGAAAGTCGGAATTCAGGGTTCGAACCGGTTCGGTTCAAAACCGGTTTGCAGCCCTGGTCCCCATACATGGACTATCGATCCGAAGGGAACATGCAAAGCGACTTGTGCAAAACAACCGCGAGGTCTTTGAAACAGTACTGTACTGAGAAACCATGCTATGTGTGTAATTAATTTATTTATTATTTACTTCCTAGTGCTACAAGTAATTAGAAACTTATAATTAGGGCACTAGTCACAATATTTATAACAATAACAAAATTCTGATACAACTTTAAGTTGTAAAGCGCCGCTAGGACCATTACAAACAACACAAAATGACCTTACATCTGGTGTTTAAAACAAAATGGGAGGGAGGGACGACAAATATAGTACACATATTCAAATACGCGAAACAAACTTATCTTAAAACAAATTTCTACAAATTTTGAACTTACAAAGATAACAGAAAATACCACATCAACCATTACAGTATTTTTGAAATTTTTGTAATCAGTGTTAGGAACTGAAACGAGGAAGATTTACATCAATCATAATGAAGCGGGCCGAGATGAATAAGATCAACGCATTTACAGATGAGGATGAAGCATGCGAATTAATGTAAAACCAAGGAACAAGACAAAAATTATTAAAAATCATAACATGATGTCACATCAAAAATGCTTAATAATTTCATTATCTAGCAATTTAAGATGGCTCTAAGCCATGTTAGTCCTTAGCATAACCTTAAACAGGAACATACAACATCACAAAGGAGGCTGTCACCAGACCATCAGACTTCTTATCATGCGAGCGACCCCATAACTGCTTGGGAATTTCAAAGCAGCATATTTAAGTGTTTGCGAAAACATACTTAGGTCACTTGACAGCTAAGGTAAGCCGGCTAAAATTGCTAGTAAAAACAATCAAACTATTTTATAAATTTTCCCAATTAAACAAATCATCCAACTGGCATCAGATCCATCCAGAATGCACAGCCAAAGCAATTAGATTAACATTTCTCCATTTTATAAACAAAAATAAAACACAAATTGAGTCCCAGGCTATGAGCAGTACGATGATTTTTGAATGATTGCAATATAAGAAGAGGCCTATTCGAGAATTTATCCATAATAGTGTGAAAATATTCAAATAGAGTTCATTTCATCGTGTTCATCAATCGGGATAAGAATAATCAAAGGTCAAGAATTTTTTTCGTAAGAATGCAACTGCAAAGCGAATCGAAAAGCTGCCGAAACGCCGAAGCAGGCGAACAATCGGCGGCATTATCCCAAAGAGCTGATCAAAGAGCGGTGGAAGCAGAAGCTCGAATTCAGTTGAAAGGGTAGGTTAATCTTAAATAAACTGCAATTTACCAATTAGTTACTTACGCTTGGATAATTATGAAAACTATTAATCAGGGATGCAAACCGGTTCTGAACCGAACCGGTTTTGAACCGAACCGAACCGCTTATTCCAGCCGGTGAACCGAACCACAAACCGAACCGGCTTCCTTTTAGAATTGATGAACCGAACCCGAAACCACAAATAAAAACGGTTCGGTTCGGTTCAGCGCTCTGACGAGTTTTAAGACGGGAGTCGCTTTCCTCTAGCCAATGATACTTATTATTTTGGGGATTTGAATCGTTTCCCTAAGACAATTTTTCTACATATCGTTCGACTCCCTATATTCGTACCTATGCCGTAACTTTTAAGGATGACCTAACGAAAATTTAGAGAACAAGTAATTCTGAAAGTCTTCTGTAATTGCCCTCCGATCTCTTAATATACGTACCATCAATGAACATTCTTTCCTCTAGTGGACAATATTTGGAATTTTCTGTAATACATTCACCTTAATTCAATGCTAACCAGGAGAGTTTTTATACTTTTCTATTCTAATCTTTTCTGGCCGACATTCTCTGTTTTCAAAGATCATTCCTCTAGGATCTTATAGACTAATCCTTTGAATCTGGCACAATATATTTGCGACATTCTTCTAAGGGGTTTAAAGATATTCAAATGGATTATAGGAATTCAATTTGAAAGTGTGCAAAAGTCACAATGTACCTTTGTGAACCACTGAACCGAACCGGAACCACGGTTCAGTCAGTTCCAAAAACCGTGTAATTAACCGAACCGGCGGTTCAGAAACTGTCTGAACCACTGAACCGAACCAGTAATTATATTAGATTGGTTTGCATCCCTGCTATTAATAGCTGCTTAATTTATCTCTATGATTCAAAGAATGAAGCAACGGAGTGAAGCAGCAAGCAACGAGTTGTAGAAGTTAAGGAAGCGAAAACATGATTCTTTTCATCCAAAAGGAAATAATCTACTCAATAGTAAACGACGATAAAATGTGTTTCCGTTGACCACCAGCTGATAGACTTGATAAGAATATGATGATTTGTCCACCCAATTGCTTTAGTTTAATATTCACCGATTTTAACATCAAGGAGTGTTTAAACTCTAGAGATTTTCGTATAACCGATTGAAAGGGTCTGGCCCGATAAGGGAAAGGGTGCGGCCCAATGACGGGAATTTTGAAATTTCCTTTTTAATTGAATAGGTTACTTCAAATAAAACTGATCTGTCTAATTTTTAAATTTTTTTTTGTGCAATGTCCTTAAGATATCGCTAAAAGTCGGTTTTTGACAAGATTTTTTTAAATGCCAATATCTCGGGCCCCAGAGTAGCTAGCGACATGAAATAAAATCCCACCGACAGAGAATTGAACAAGGTTATAGAAAATGAAAAACTTAATTACTTACACTGAAAACTTGTTTGTGTATAATTAATTGAAAAATATAATGAGTCGGTTTTGGTAGTTCCCGTTATAGCGCCACCTTAAAACTTTTACAGTATCTTCTTTGAACCTCGACGCTTATTACCTGAAAGTTTCAAAAAAATCGATGATACGCTTCCTCAAGAAAAATTAAAAAAAAAGTTCTCACTTATTTAACTTACTCACCATCTTCACTATTTTCATTTATGACAACATTTGCTTCGTTGGATTCAAATATTTTTGATAAAATTGCTGCTGGACGGATAATGCGTGATAGATATCTTGCATGAGTCAAGTAATATATCACACTTGCAGAGTGTGAGCAACAGCCAACAGTCCTCTTTCCGTTGGGACAACTACAGCAATAGCGTTTTATGCCATCTATGCTATTGTGGTTGGCAATGAAGTCGACATAAACACTATACCACTTGCTGTTTATATACCTCGATCGAACCTCGAATTTTGTTATTGAGGGATTCATTTTAAGGAATGAAGCTTCAATCGTTCCGTCCTCATTCAGGATTTCGGCTAGATATGAGACGGCTAACGACAGTTGGTAAGATCCAGAGAATAATATTTTAAGCTCGTCTTCTGTGAGTCTAGGAAATTCTACAAGCGATGACGTATTTAATGGACTTACAACCATTTGTCCTCTGGACTTGCAAATGGTACAAACATTATGCGTAGCAGCAACACGTTTCATATTAAGTTCGACTTTATCTACTTGATCAAAATTAAAATTGGAATCATTGTCCGAATCGGAGGAGACTATCAAAGAAGAGCTTGTGTCAGAGTCAACGTATTCTTCATTCGGCTGCTCATATTCGGGAGCAATATTGAAGCTGGTTGACGACTTCAACGTCTACACTTATCGCACAGCTTGTCGTTTATTAATATCGTCTTTTTGGTTATAATAGTAAAAAAATGAGCCTCCTGCAGGCTGTTAATACATTTAGGCCGACCTTTACTTTCTTTTAAAGAAATGTTACAATTTTTGCACTTTATAAACATTTTTTTTTGGGTTTATTGTTTCTTAAAAAATTCTCAAGTTGGAAATATTCTTATTTAATTATTTTAATTCAGCACAAGACGTCTCGACGCTTTGGAATTCCGAAATGAACTAAATATTATTAAGCAATTTAGAAAGAAGGACATGTTGAATAGCCATATAGATTGGTTATGAATGTTATAATTGTTTTAAGTCTGCGTAGAAATATATTTTTTAATTTTTCTTGAGGAAGCGTATCACCGATTTTTTTGAAACTTTCAGGTAATAAGCGTCCAGGATCAAAGAAGATACTGTAAAAGTTTTAAGGTGGCGCTATAACGGGAACTACCAAAACCGACTCATTATATTTTTCAATAAATTATACACAAAAAAGTTTTCAGTGTAAGTAATTAAGTTTTTCATTTTCAATAACCTTGTTCAATTCTCTGTCGGTGGGATTTTATTTCATATCGCTAGCTACTCTAGGGCCCGAGATATTGGCATTTAAAAAAAACCTTGTCAAAAACCGACTTTTAGCGATATCTTAAGGACATTGCACAAAAAAATTTTAAAAATTAGACAGATCAGTTTTATTTGGAGTAACCTATTCAATTAAAAAGGAAATTTCAAAATTCCCGTATTGGGCCGCACCCCTTCCCTTATCGGGCCAGACCCTTTGAACCAAACTAGGAGAACTCTAGATATAAAATGACGGCAACGCTGCAGGCTACTAGATTATAGAGAAAGGACCCCGTACGCATCAAACCTAAAGTCGGTTTCAAATCTCTCAAATTTTGTCAACTAATCTAGTAGTCCAGCATTTCGGAGTCATTTCACATAAAAAGTCAAGCAGTTGAAGCTCGAAATGAAAGCGTTTATACGAAAATCTCTAGAGATTTCTGGGACACCCCCGTATAAACACAATTTATCAACTATATTATTGACAGATTTGGTTAGACACACATTGCTCGTAGAACTTCAGCTTTGAGGAATACAAAAATCCTAAATATTGCTGCTTAAGCAAATTAAGCAAATTTGAACTGATACAGATTTAACAAGAAAGAAAGTCGGTCAAGCACGACTATAACATACTCTGTACCAAGAAAATTATACGCTCCGCATAAATATTGATGCTGCAGTAGCAGCGAACAGTCTTTTAATCATAACTCGAAAACCGTTCATCCGATCTTCTCCATTCTTTTGGCGGATCGATAAGATATCCTGCTAACTAAATATGTCCAGAAGGAACAAGCCATCTATCTTCAAAACTGTGGGAGATTTGACGTTTTTTCTAAATTGCGGGGTCGGGAGGGGGCGTGGCCAAAATTAAAAATAAACTTGATCTGCCTGCAGACATAAGAAGCATATGTCCCATACAAGTCAAACCTCTATCTCTTACCATCTCTGAGATCTGTGCGTTCATACGGACAGACAGACGGACAAACGGACAGACGGACAGACGGACATGAAGGGCATGACTCGGCTGTTGATGCTGATCAAGAATATATATACTTTATAGGGTCGGAGATGACTCCTTCTCGATGTTACATACTTTTGCACCTACGGTACAGAGTATAAAATTTTAATGAAAAAGCTGAACCAAAAAGTTCGTTTGAAGTCAGTGAAGTTGCAGAAAGTTGCTTAAAGATTTTCATTATCATCCCAAAACTGGAATGTCAAATGAATCTTTCCCCACAGATTGGGTACGCCATGGCTTGACTTATGTTTAGAACTGCGTATTTCCATCAATCAGAATTTCATTTGCTAACTTTTGATGACTCTTGTTACAGTTTTTTTTTTTTTGATGATGACGAAAAAGTTTATTTGCCATGATGTCATGCTCTGCATTGAGCTGTCATTTTGCAGCGATAGCGCTAGCTCCCACCGCCCAAAGCCAAAGGCTTTTTGTGTCTTTATATGGGGGCTCAAGTACTGGAGCAGTTATATAAAGTAGTCCAAAGTGATGACAAAAGTGGTCCGCTTCCTGGCTGTGGCAAATTTTCATTAGTGCTGGAGTGGTATATTGTCAGTTGACTTAGTTTATTTTCGCGCACACTCAGACGGGCAAACTGGCACACACACTCACACAAAGACCACACAATTTACGACAATGTTTATGGCTTAATTTTTTTTTTTTATTAGAACACTTTTGTTTTTTGTTGTATTTTGTTGATTTTATGATGGTCCCTCACTCACTCACATTATTATTGTTATTATTATGCATTATTGTTGTATAATTATTGGGGGATTTCAATTTCGGGCAACGGATCGGACTGGGACGATGCGTGTTTAAATGGAAAGTGCAAAACTTACTGTGCGAGCAACGAAATAACCGCACAGTAAGATATTTTTTTTACATGCCATAGATAGGCAATCTGTATCTGTGGCACGATAATGCTTATAAATAAGATAATATGATTTGATAATGGTATTTACCATATGCAGAAAGCAAAAGAAGGCAATGCTTATGTATGTAGTAGATAGGTGTGCATGCTCAAGCGGGAAAATTGCTTGGGCCGGGGGAAAAGGCAAATTAAATGTTTGACATTCGCCGGATTTGGTTTTGGGCGGTCGATTCCCGGTAGGGAATGGGACTGTGTGCAAACAAATTGCATTTAGAGCAACGCAACATTTCATTCCCCTCTGTTTGTTGTGTGTGGCTTTCTGTTGACTTGCCCAGAGAGTCATGACTGCTACAGTTCGCTTTTCCTTCTCTCTTTCTGTTGTTGTTGTTGTTGTTGTTGTTGTATTTCTCTGATGTCTTCTTCTTTGGCGTTGTTACCATTTTGTGGCCTTATCGCCCAACTGACGTTTGTACTTCGAAATGTGTACTTAAGATAATGAAATGAGGAAGAAGCAGCAGGAACAGCAGAAACAGCGGGGGTCGACATAGAACTGACATCAACATCAACTCAAATGAAAATATGTAGACATGGTCTGTCGGCATGTCTTGGTCTTGACAATGTCAACGTTTTTCCGAAGACAGACTTTGAACATGAGCTTTTTTTCATTTTACAGGGCAAAATGGTACAGCAGGTGTGAAGTAGTTGGCGAAAGGGAAATCGATTTCGATTGTGAATTCATTTTAATAATTATCATGAGAATTCATCTGAGTTTTAGGTTACATTGGTGGAAGAGTTTTCCATTAAAGCAAACGGCAGAGAGTGGAGCACGCACCATTAACACTTCAGGCGCATTTGCTGTTAATTTGCGCAATGCGATTGCCCAGCGTATGGGACTCACGCATAATGAAATTGCAGCAACAACTTCGTATGCGTCTCTCTTATCTTTCTCTGACAGGCCTCTTGCGAAATTGAAGGCAACAATGTTGAAGCGTTGATATTGTTGTTGGCGTGTGCAACTTGTGTTAGTGATTGCGCGAGCATTATGTTACAGTTGGGCACGTCGGATCAGTAGTATAGCTCCTTGAGGTGCGAAAAGGTTAACCCAAAACAAATTTTAATCTATATCAAAATCAATCAAGAGTTTTTACACTCATAAAAAAATTCGCCCTGCAAATTCGAAATTCTTCTATAAAATCCGCCCTAAGGCGATTCACCCTAAAATTAAGAAAACTTTTTTTTAATTATAGAAAATTTTTTTGAAACTTAAATTTTTTTCCATAAAATATGAAATTTTTATACTCCGTACCGTAGGTACATAGAGTATTATAAGTTTGTGCAAAAGTATGTAACATCCAGAAGGAAGCATCTCCGACCCCATAAAGAATATATATTCTTGATCAGCATCAACAGCCGAGTCGATATAGCCATGTCCGTCTGTCCGTCTGTCCGACTGTCTGTCCGTATGAACGCACAGATCTCAGAGGTGGAAAGTGATAGAGGTATGACGTGTATGGGACATATGCTTCTTATGTCTGCAGACAGATCAAGTTTATTTTCAATTTTGGCCACGCCCCCTCCCGCCCCCGCAATTTAGAAAAAACGTCATATCTCCCACAGTTTTGAAGATAGATGACTTGTTCCTTCTGGACATATTTAGTTGTTAGAATAACTTATCGATCCGCCAAAGGAATGAAGAAGATCGGATGAACGGTTTTCGAGTTATGATCAAAAGACAAATTTTTCTTGGTACAGAGTATGTTATAGTCGGGCTTGACCGACTTTCTTTTTCTTGTTTTTTCTTCATTTTAGTGTGAATTGCTTTAGGACGGATTTCATAGGAGAATTTCTACTTTTCAGGGCGAATGTTTTATGAGTATAGTTCATTCTCAACTGGATCAAGGCATATTTATGCAACTGATCTCAACGAGTTCGTTTCAACCAGCTGCATTAGGTTACTCTCTGGGGTTTCCCAAGGTAGTCATTTGGGCCACTTACAAAAATGATATCCTGCAAGTTGTATCCCATTCGCATGCACTGATGTATGTCGATAACCTTACAATTGGTTTAATGATGATTTAAGCTTTGGTAGCCTGAATGTATAAGGTTAAATCGAAATGAACCTTATGAGTCTGTGATGCGATTGATATCCACACCATTGGAAAGCATAAACAAAGTGGTTGATTTCGGTGAACCTTGAGTTTCCAAGTTATGTTTTAATAACCATTTTTGCTTTTATTAAAAGATGGTCCAAGAAATTTAATGTAGCGAACCAAAATTCTTGAATATGAGTCATGTGTCTGGTCGTAATACTATTCAAAATATCAAGATAAACTGGAACTGTTTCAAAAACAGGCTTAAGCTGGGATCCTGCCACCAATCTTCTTTCTTTCGAGACCAAATTATGCCTGATCAAACTGACATCTCTTAAGAACCACCAAACTTGCCACAAAAATAATTGACTTCCCAGCCCCAAAAGGACCAAGTCGAGCTTCTCTCAATCTCTTGGCTTGTGTGCTTCTAATTATCGCACAAGAGAACGGGACCTACAGCTTACAACGGCAATGTAAGAGAACTTGCCATTATGTCAATATTATTCATTAACTCATGTCAGGGGAATCGACTCCATCGTTTTGTTATCCTTTATAAGTATTGCTGTTCCACAAGGCGTTACTAGAAACCTTAATGCTTTTTATCTACAGCCCTTTGATGTTGTCGTGCCACAGTTGTTTCCTGTCCAGAACGAAGAAAAGGTACTTGGCACAGTTTTCAAACTCCAGACTTATGTTGTTTTAGTCTGAAAGGGAGAAGATCTCTGTGTGAATAGTAATAGTTCCACTGAATCCTTTTAATGCAAGCAGGTGATAGGCCGCAAATATCTACAGTCATAGAATGTCGTACACTACTCAAAGAAGTTTTCGTATAGTGGTCAGCACACCTTACATTAAGCACAGGGAAGTGCCTCCAACTGGGGCTAACACCTTATTTCATTATCTTTCTCTAGACCTAATGTCTGACAAGATAGCGAGCATTAAAGCCCTGGGATTAAGACAGTCTGAAACCTGGAACCCGGTCTATTTGGGCCACTCAGCCATACTTAGCCATTAAACTACGGTTCCGGTAGTTACAGATAAGTCTATTCCACTTCTTTGATTGACTGGAATATTTCTTATCGGTTGAACATGGCGTTGGTAGCCCCCACTAACAGAGTGATTGCACGAGGAAAGCTGCTGGCTAGCGTGAGCGGCGATCCCTCCGTAGCACAAATAGGGTGCGGTACATTGAGCTTGGTACCCGACTATCGTCCAAGTAAACATCCACCAATAAATAGTGCAAAACTGTTTACCCAGGACATAAATTCAGATACTTTTTAACGCCAAACTCAATATCCCTGGTAGACAAATCTGGTAGAACTTACCACAAAACAGAGCTAAAGCCATCAATATCTAAGCTTAGTAACAAAGTACGAGGGAGAGTTTCTTCATGGAAATATCAATCCAACTACCTGATCATTCCCAGTCTTTTTCGAGTCCTCAATCTGATTAATATTTACGTTTGTCGGCAGAAAATGGTACCCTAATTGCGACTCCTCTTAAAGAGTCGTTTTCAGCCCGTTCTTCTGATCAGTTTAGTCTCATTTTCGAGTCATTCGAGAGTATTTTCCGACTCGTAATTTGAGAAAGCACATTTTGAGCATATGCATGAGTCATTTTTGACTCTTCTTTGAATCGCACATGACAGTAATCTCTTTTTAATCATCAAAGGTCTCCAAAAAGACTTATCAAAGTGATTTTTCTTAACATGATCCTTTTCAAATGTTGGACGTGTTGCAGTGTGTACCAAGCTGAGCTGGTGACCAAACAGGATGACGCCAAGTACCTTAGCACACTTAGTATCGTAGAAGGAAAAACATTTATATTTACTCAGATACTTAAGTCAAGTCGTGTACCCATAATGCCACGATGCTTAAGGAATGCTGTAGATCTTTAAACTGGATCGGTCGGTATCTCTGAATCCACCTCATCTGGGTGGAGTCAGCTGACAAATTAGCTAGTCAGGGCATTGCGATCCAGTTGCTTCCAGAGAATAGGGATGTCCTTGGCTTTGTATCAGCTTTTCACAAGGAATGAAACCTGGCGCCTGGCTACTGAACGACGTTCAACCTAAACCGTGGCCATAAAGGAAACCTTTCACTTTTAGTCGAAGAATCAGAGAATCACTGCCTGATTTGTAGATGTGCAGCTCGCTTGGGCGTCGCTCACAGCCACTTCTGTAATAGCTGCAAGTTCGAAGAAGATAGGGAAACATTACTGCATCTTCTAGGCCACTGCCCCCCACTACTTTACTACCAAAAAACTTGGTCAGCCCTTTCTACTCAACCTCTCGGAATTAACTGAGATAGAGATCGACCTCACATTGATTCAATCGGGCGGAACATCTCTTGGTTTTAATAATGCAATGGGCCTATCTATTACCATAGCCATCTTAGCTTGCCAAACTTTTTGCCTGCGGGATCTTAGCTTAACTGTCGTTGGATTGTTAAAAACAGTTTATTCTTATTTATGAGAAGCTCAATGAAATGAAATGGTGGCGCCTCAGACGTTCATGTTGAACTTTTCATTAAGAAGGCTTTAACCTTATGCCAGCTCATTGCTGATTTAATTTCCGGTAATAATTTCTCTTCGTTTTTAGCAGTTTTTTCGAAGAAGCTGATGTTATCCCACGTAGCTTTCACCGTACTTTTGCTCCAGTAGATCGGCAAATCGAATTAGTGTTGCTCGTTTGTACTTTGAATTAGAGTTTTCCTTTCGCGGTTCTTAGAAAAACCCCCATAAATATCAACAGAATGTTTAATAAGCAAATTTAATCTAATCAGCAAATCATTAATTAACTTTCAAAGGTTACTTTTGCTTTCAAGCGATACTTAAGATGGCTGGAATTTGAAATTTATATATAGTCCCAATTCTTATCGCAATTTTTTTGTGCATGATTGAAAATTTTTCAGTTTTTTCTATTAGGGATTTCTTTGTCCACATTCTTTTAGTTTTTCATTTTCACCGTTTTGTATTTTTATATTTAGCACTTTCGAATTTGACTTCTTTTTGCAGTTCACAACAGATTCGTGCGCCTCTTTGGCGCTGGGCAATGTTTCCATGTTGAAAATCCCAGTTACACTCACCAACTGTGATTAGATTCCATGCCGTTGGGCGTCCAAACTTAAGGAATTACTGAAAAATTCAAATTATTATCGCTTATTATCTTGGGACATTATCAGTTCAAACACTGATATACTGATACAGAGCATGGCCCAGCCAACCAGAATGCCAGGCGCTTGGTTTTCGAAAACCCCAGCTGAGATACCCCAAACTGATACCGATATCCTACCACCAGCAGCAGCAGCAAAGCCAAACAACAACCAAATTGATAGCAAATCTTCATTATCTTATAAATACAGCTGCAGGTATGCACAGGTATTTGTATTGCTAAAAAGCCAAGATTAGATACTTTTATCTAGCTGGGTCACCCAAGAAATTGGCGACGTCACCGCTGGGCCCCAGCATTATCGGTTAAGCAAATGATGTACTTGTTATTATCTGGTACCCTCGTTGCCACTGGATATTTACCCACAGCCCACCGCATGGAGTGGAGAGTAGGTTAAGGAGCCTTACCCTGATTGACTTACAATTTGGGGGGCCTGCTCCATGCACACGCGTGTGTGTGTGTCTGTGTGTGTGAAATCTCTGTTAAGATACGTTAACTTATCTAAGGCCACTATCTATTCTCAGATATTCGATATGTTTGCTATATATACTGGTATATGTATAATATGCGATAGGAAAAATCACTTTGTTGATAGGAACAATCAGTTTGTGGCACCCAAGTGAAGTTTTCATACCACATTTCCTCAGGCTACGCGGAAAAGTCATTTGGTCATGACGCGTTTACGGGGATTTCAGTTCGTACCGTCGATTTCGATCAAGATCGGTGTGAAGTAGCCAAAAAATAAAAAGTGCCACCAATTATTCGTGTGATTTATAAATCAAATATTATCTTTTGGAAATGTCAACTCCTCCTAAGTAATAATTAATGTTGTGTCTCTTATAAAAATTCGGGGTCGGTTGTGTTCAGCTACCTCATTCCCAACTCACGCCAACTAAGCAAACCCAATCAACCCCAGTAGCCATGATTGTTAACGTTAATGGCGGCGTCGTTGTGGTCGTCGTCGACGTGGTTGTTGTTGTTGTCAGACTCAAATGTTGGCCATGCAAAAACAATATACCACAACAACAGCAACAACAATGACAATGGATTATTATGGATTGCCAGTTATTATTATGAGTCATCATGGTCTGGCCTCATTGGCAAACAAAGGTGCGTACACTTGCACATACAAACTGGCATTTAATAAAGAAGAAGGGAGGTGCCTTACAGAAAGTGAGAGCACAAAACCCCAAAAATATTGGATGATATATGTGCATTACTAAAGAATTTGACTTGCATTTCACAGAGATGAAGTACTGCCTGAGCTCAAGTAGAACAAATCGGGAAAAACTACAAAATTTACACCGTTACGTAAAAAGTAGTTAAAAACATTTAATTTCATTCCCACTTTTCCATGGAAGCAAAACAAATTAAACTTCATTAAGCCCATCCTACATTTATTCATAGCCCGTTTCGAGATTCCCGTTTCGGTTCGCGCCATCACCATTTTTCTCGTTTTAATAGTTTTATTGCACTTTTTTTTAATGGATTGCATTAACTTTTGATATCTCAAATTGTTCCCGGGGAACGAAGGGCTGAAAAAACATGGATAAGAATTCATAAGAAACTAGGTAATTGCAATTAACCTTAAGTTTTTGCTTTACATCAAACAGGAACAACATAAATATGTTGAGTGAAAGAAAGTCGTGTTCACCATCCACTCATAGTATACTAAAACTCTTCACTGAGAGAAACCTGAGAAGCCGAGACGAAAGGGGAAAATCTCAAGCCAAGATTACAATCTCAATTTAAGTCATACAGCCATGCTCCGGCTTTCACTTATTTTTGCGAATTGCGATTTCAGCAAATTCGTACGATTTTAGTTTAGAGCGCTCCGAAATTCGCCAGTTTGTGTCATCGATAATGTTCCATTCCCAACTTGTTTTGTGTCATTTCACATAACAAAAACAGCTGATGAGCGCCACTAGTCATGCTATCGATAGTCGTATATCGATATATACCATGGCCAAATCGCAAATGTTTGTTATTGTGGTCAGTTTTCCATCTCGCTCCATTTTGTGTATCTCTATTTAATAATTGTATAAAATATTGCCTCAATGCGAATTGAGTGGATGAGTCCGTAAGACAAATCTAAAAAGATTAAAGAACTGAATAAAAATAGTTTCGTGGGCTGTCTGTTTGTGCATCAACCTATATTTTGCATTTACTTTTCATTTTACGGACTCAGATGTCGCCGGTTTAAAAACGCCAAAACTTTGCGATTTCCGAATGTCGGAGCACCAACTTTTACGATTTGGTGATCAATTCGCAAAGTTTTTGCGAAAGCGAAAATGGGAGCATGGCTGTATATATATATTTCCTTAATTTTCTGTTGCTGTAAAACTTCTTAATATTTCTATTTTTAACATTAAACTTTAACCTAAATGCTTCCATTGTACATTTGCATTTACTACGAAAAACTTTTAAGTTGATAAGAAATATTAATCATTATTAAATATTATCAAATTTAATGCGAAACATGTTTAATTTTACTGGCTTATTCTCAAGTGTTTGCATAATATATATAAAGTTATACGAGCAACATACCATTTGAACAACTTTAAATTTAGTAAATTACACTTTGGTTCCAACAATTTTCATATTAACTATGCAATGCTAATATGTTTTTAGCTAAATTTTTAGCCGTTTATATTCAAATCTTGTTTGAAAACTTGCGCTTGCGAATAGAATATAATCATATTAAATTATACTATGCACTTTTTTTTTAGCAGTGTACAAATGTCGAGCTTAAATCAATATCTGACTCGCGCCGAGTGAGAGTTTTAATCGAGTTCAAATATGTATGTAATTGAGAAAAAACTATATCGAGTTAATATTAAGCTCTTTCAAACCAAAGTCGGGATCAAGATTAAAAAGTACGTACTTAAGTCAATCAGAGATGGTAAGTGATAGACCTTCTACAGGTACACAGATCCAAAATGACAAAATCGGATGGATAGATTTTAACACCCTTCTTTTGATATTAAAATATACATTTTCGAATTCTTTGGATGATTTTGAGCTCCGTTGGATGAAAAATTAAGATCCATTTAACATTAAATAAATATTTTAGCATCCCAAAATGGATTTTAAAAAAATATTCATTTTATATTTTTGATACATTTTATGTCCTTTTTTTCTCAAGTTAATATAGTCGGGCTTGAACCACTTTCTTACTTGTTTTTTTCTGAAGATTAAGATTTTTGCCGGTTCGAGCTCCGACTTTTATTGTACTCTGAACCAAACCTTCAACTGAACCTCTATAGAAACTAAAGCTGAACCTGCACCTGCTTCGAACCTAAGTTTCCGGTTCGGTTCAAAAAATATGGAACATATTTTACCTTCTGTCTAGCAACTTTATCAGCTATCTGGTTGGTTTTGAGTAACTGAGTCTTAACAGAACAGAAGCATTTAGAACTACTCATAAAACCCACACCCATAATAGCCCCTTTTTTTTGCTTTAGATCCTCGACTCCAAAGCTTTTTCAATGGTTCACGTAGGCAAGAGCCTAACATCACATTGGTAATATTTTTTCTACAAAAACTACGAAATGAAATTTTACTTAACAGTAAATTATGTTTTGAATAATCCCACATATTCCACAAGCCGCTTCCATCCGAAGACGACCCGATTCCTATACGATTTGAGTAGTTCTTGGTTAGAAAGTGATTTTCAGAACACATAGGAATAAATTAACTACTAAAATTAAGTAATATCAAGAAAGGGCTGAACCAAGGTATGAAATCTTCAGGGTTCGAATTGCTGACTAAATGTTAGCAACAGTCTGAAATTTTGACTAAAAACTAAACTTTCATTCAGTCAATATTTGTAAATCGACTAAGACCATAAACTTGACTTTAATCACAAAGCATAAAAACTAAAAATTAAATAGTGTTCATAAAATATGATTTGATCAACTAGGCTTAGAGAAATGAACAAAAACTAAACTAAATGTTAGTCATTAGTCGTTTTGTTCCAAATGACTATTGACTATTTAGTTGTTTCATTTGATTTGACTTGACTATCAACTGAGTAGTCGTTAAGTTTCATTTGAAAATTTTAAATTAAAATAATATTGGTTGTCAATCATTGTTGTGATTTTTTTTATGTGCTAATTTCCGATTTGGTTTAAAAACATATATTAAAGTTTTTCGGAGTAATAATCCAACAAAGGACGGTATATACCGATAGAAGAGACCGATTTCCACACAGGTATCTATAATGAATGTTTATGTATATATATATGCGATAATCTAATCTTTTAATTTCAGGTATCAATTGAGCAGGCACCCACCTTAAGTTAATTCTCTCTGAAAACCGCAATCGCCTTAATCAAGATACGTTGGAAAACATTTTATTGGTCAAACTCAATCCATCATTTATTGATCGGGCAGTTGAAGACTTGCCAATTTTCGAATCTGAAGAATAAACAATTCTTACTTGTGCTCTAAAACAAATTTACATAATTAATGATCGTAGTAGGTTCTGGTCTATTTTTTCAATGCCAACTTTTTCACAGATTTCCGATGTCGTTAGTAAAAGGTTTGTAAACGACTACTCAGTTGATAGTCAAGTCAAGTCAAGTCAAATGAAACAACTAAATAGTCAATAGTCAAATGTAACAAAACGACTAATGACTAACATTTAGTTTAGTTTTTGTTCATTTCACTAAGCCTAGTTGTTCAAAACATATTTTATGAACACTATTTCATTTTTAGTTTTTATGATTTGATTCCGTAGTCGTAGTCAAAAAATCATTTTGGCTTAGTCAATAGTTAAGTCATTTCGAACCCTGGAAATCTTTAACGATCAAGTTATCAGCAAAAGAATGTTGGCAGCATCAAGTTCATTTTCCAACTTCTACACTTTAGCAAGAACAGGATTAAAACTACGACAGGAGTCATAACGGGGCACTACACCATTGGTCATATTGCCATTAGGATGCGGTGATAGGAAGGTGAATTTTCAATTTAAACTTCGCGGGCCTAACAATTCGGGCTAGTTCTTTTTTTCTTGAGTTGGCAGGACTTTTGATGACATCTGGGCCAAATTTCATGTGAATGTCATTATCAGTAATATATTTACGCTTGTGTTTTCCAAACGACCAAGAGTGCATTTTTCGATTTTTACAATGTCTGATTTAATTGAGCAGAGAAGTGCCATCAAATTTTGTTTGCGGAATGAAATTTCGGCTGCGGAAGGCCTTTGGTGATTCTACCATGTCACAAAACAATGTTTATAAGTGGTACAAAGACTTCAAAGAGGGTCGAGAACGTGTGGATGACTTGGAGCGCTCCGGACGACCATCGACGTCAACAGATGACCAACACGTCAATGAAGTGGAGGAATTAGTGCGCAAAAATCGTCGGTTGACTGTTAGAGACCTTACTGATATGATCGGAATATCAGAAGGATCTGTGAAAACCATTTTGAAAGACCATTTGGGCCTACGAAAAGTCTAATCTCGTTTGGTACCGAAAGATCTCAATTTCTTGCAAAAAGTCATCAAAAATTCGACGCATATCGTTCCGCAACCACCGTATTCGCCTGATTTGGCTCCGTGTGACTTCTGGCTATTCCCAAAACTCAAGAGACCACGTCGGGGAACGCGTTTCGAGTCGATTGAGGAGATAAAAGCTGAATCGAAGAAAGCGCTGATGGCTATACCGGAAAGGGACTATTTGGCATGTTTCGAGGATTGGAAAAATCGTTATCGGGAGGGGATTACTTTGAAGCGGATGAAATTGATTTAGAAGAATAAATAAAGATTTTTCATTCTACAAACAAATTTACTTTTTGCCCACAGTAGTATAAATAAATAACAACATTAATAAGTTTTTCGAACAAACGTTGAGATTAATTATTGGTTTATAACAATTTTGTTTAGCACTCTCCAGGCTTCCTTAAAAGGGAAGTTATTGCAGTTCCGCAGCACTTAAGACTAAAACCGAAAACAAAAAACCAAAACCCCGCCCATAAATAAATGAAAGCCGTTACTCAATGACAAACTCTTCAGTGTGTAAACAAAGAAAGCTTTGCTTCCCAACCTCGGGGAAGTGGGCACACAGTTCCATTTTCATAACTCATGTCCACATGTCGTTCGTCTGACTTGGCTTTCGTTGCGTGCCCTGGATGATTTATGGCCAAAGAGTACAGCGGGTTAATAGAATTTACTTGAACTCAATTCGCTTCAACCAGAAGCCATTACAAAATTTCCATTTTATTTGATTGAACCACGCCAGCGCCATTGCGGATGGGTGTCTTGGCTAGCCAACCCCTAAAACTAAAAACAAAAACAAAAAGAAACCACACCAATCCAATGTTATAATTAAAATCTATGGCGCGCCCTTGTTGGCACTTCAGCGTAGAATTCCCAAAGAGTTCTCATTTGGTATATTTGGTTTTTTCTTTTTTATCAGCCGCAATCCGTCGACCGCCAAAAGGCTGAAACTGAGAAATCGAACGAACAACAAGTGACAAAAGCGGTGCCAGCCAGCAATTGTTGTATAAATACAATTTATAAATTAAATTTCGTAAAGTCATTTTCTTCAACTGATCGGCCCGATATTGTCAACTGGCCGAGAAGTGCTGATAACTTGGGATTTTGTTTTCATTTCACGGCGCTTGTGGCACTTGAAACTTGAAACACGGATACGGACAAGTTGAAGGGTACACACACGCACTCTTGAGAGAGTGTGTGTGATTCTAGGAACGATATGGACTACGCCATAAATTCCTTCTCTTCGCCGACGCCGCCGCCGCCGCCGCCGCCACTAAGTCTTGTGTCTTAGGGCCATAAATTCGAGCTGCGAATACCCAAATACTTTAAGCTAGTCGAAGTTGGTGTCATCAATTAGGGTATTAATTGCACGACTTACGTGCATACGCGGTGACTCACTCAGATCCTCCGGCGGGGGGGTAGTCGGGTTAATCCGAACGTCAAGGCTCTGTAATGTTGAATTCATGTCGCGCCATTTGTAAAAACCGTCCAAGCTGTCAGAGCTGGTTGCGCCTGCGCATGCGCCGCTGTCAGCTTTCGTGGAGTTATTAATCACCACGATGATATTTTGTGACAAGCTCCAGCCACACATATCTGGCAAATGCCTTGCCAATGGCTACTTGAAGCTGGCGAACTATTAGATACTTTTGTTTCTGTTCCGCCCTGATACACGCACACACACACACACACACATTTGATTTATGTGCGCCATGAGTTGAAACAATTAAAATTATCACCAGTTGCGATATATTGCCTTGTAAATATGTACATGCAAGCGATTGTGTATCCAGTGGGAGCAGTGGGCGGCACATGCAAAAAAAAAAAAGGAAAAAAAACCACAAAATTTTAAGAAGAAAGTTGCAAGTAATTGCAAAGACATACAACAAGTGGGTCTAGCACCAGGCTTCAAGTCTACCTGTAAAGTCTAAACTTCAATTCACGGACCATTGAGTTCGTATTTAGCAAGGGACCTTATGGATGGCATCTTCTAGCAGTGCACATTGGGCTGAAAAGCCATATTTTTGGCATAAACTCCACAAATGGAGCCATAGATTTGGAGCCATTGGAGTTGATTTTAATACCAAACAACCAGAATATCATTTAGAACAAGAAAGAAAGTCGGTCAAGCCCGACTATAACATACTCTGTACCAAGAAAATTTGTCTTTTGATCATAAATCGAAAACCGTTCATCCGACCTTCTTCATTTCTTTGGCGGATCGATAAGTTATCCTAATAACTAAATATGTCCAGAAGGAACAAGCCATCTATCTTCAAAACTGTGGGAGATATGACGTTTTTTCTAAATTGCGGGGGCGGGAGGGGGCGTGGCCAAAATTGAAAATAAACTTGATCTGCCTGCAGACATAAGAAGCATATGTCCCATACACGTCAAACCTCCATCTCTTACCATCTCTGAGATCTGTGCGTTCATACGGACAGACAGACGGACAGACGGACGGACGGACAGACGGACATGGCTATATCGACTCGGCTGTTGATGCTGATCAAGAATATATATTCTTTATGGGGTCGGAGATGCTTCCTTCTGCCTGTTACATACTTTTGCACAAACTTATAATACTCTATGTACCTACGGTACAGAGTATAAAAAGTTTAAAGCCGGTCCTACCACGACTACCTCACAGCCCGTATTGTCTCACGTGGCGGATACGTAATAGAGCCCTGCATGAGATGCATCAAAGTTCCCCTTGACTTTCTTACTGATTTGATCTATGTATGAATTTCTAGTCACAGCTTACAAAATTATTGACTCATTGAATTATAGCTTATGACATGAGGCATCCAGTGCACACATTGTTGCTTACGTTTTGCATGTTTATTTGTTTAAAAATCCCTTTAAAAGTATAGTTTTTCTCGACTGTTGATTTGGTTCACATTGAAAATGCGTCCTAAGCTGAGCTTAATCTTTCCTAAAAGTCGGCCAACGGGCAAAATCGGGCAAAAAGTGTTGATAACAAGCGAGACTGCATACTTTGAAGAACACTTTAACATAAAACCATTTTGGCCCAGAGTGGGCGAAAGTTAGTTTTAAGTCCACAGGGGAAAGCGGTTTTGAGTAAGTTTTCTCAGACTAAGGACGTCGCACAAAACAAATTAATGTTTCACAGGTTTACCACAATTGCTTAATATTATTTACATAATACATCAACTTTACTGTATTTTGCATATTTCACACATTTTATTTATTACTAGCAAAAATTGTCTCTTGAAGCAAAGACGACATACATTTTCCTGATTTTTTCTGTAATCAAACATCAGACTTTGCTGGCCTGTTAAAAGTCCACAAATGCACTCCGACAGCTTTTATTTTGGTAATTGTTATATTTGAAGTATCATCTTTTAGAACAAATGACACACATCATAAAACATTGTGATTAAAAATTCGACTTTACGCCAAAAATTTGGACATTCAGACCAGTGTGCAGTGCCAGCACAGGCGTATTACCTTGTACCTCTTAAAGAAGTACAGGGTTGCCCATATTCGACGGACCCAAGCCAACGCTAATTTAATACAACGCTGCGAGGCGCCAATCCTTAATATTAGCAGCTCCGATGATGACAATTGTTCCCTGGCGGAAGAGCCAGCCCGAATAATGCCAACACGTCAAATAATCCTGCGACGCACCAACACAAATCATCTGCCTCGAACTGCACAAGCCGCAAACAGCAATCCTCAAGCGCAACCAAACGCTCAAGACGCAATCAACAATGATTCAACACAGTTATGTGGGACGACAATCCTAATTTCAAGCGAATCCGACGATGAACATTGCTCCCTGGCAGATCAGCCAGACCGAGTGATGCCAACCAGACGAATAAAATTGAGGCGCAGGTACACAAATCACCTGCCACATTCAAGCCATCCAATTGAAAACCAAGAGCCACCACAGCCAGATGACCCTATTGCCCTTGTGGAAGCAATTCAAGATGAAGGCAATCCGCCAAACAACTTTAATCCATCGTCGAATTCCCAGGTGACGCCATCTATTGCGACGCCATCTATTGCGACGCTTGAAGGCCTGCCAATACATAAAAAATAATTAGCACACACACACACATACAAAAGAGACGCCAGCTTACCGAGGATGGAAATCCGAAAAAACCAAAGGCAGAAGACAGATGTCGACCACTTTTGGGTCACCAAGGACTAGCTTTAGTTCCACACAGCGAAATTTGTCGTATTATTTAACTTTTAATGACTATTTGTTTAAATTCTTGTTAATTGCGAAGTTTGCTTAAATGGCGGCAGACGAATACTATTATCGATAAGTGATAACGATGGACGCGTGAGCGCCGATGACAGAGGCTCATTAGTGATGAGCGATAATGATATCTAGCCGTTAAAATTGAAATTAGCTATTTTTGAATTGTAAATTTGAAATTTCAAACAGGCCTGAAAAAATTCATTGTAAAATGCTAGAAAATAAGTATTATATGAATAAATCTGCCTGCTTGTTTCCCTTGCTCCTACTCCTGCTGGTCAGGCGAGGAAGGCGAGGACAAAATGAGCAGGAGGCGAATGCGTTTGTCCTCCGTGACGAACGGACCAAGAAAACGCTGCGAGGCGCCAATCCTTATTATCAGCAGCTCCAGATGATGACAATTGTTCCTGGGCGGAAGGCCAGCCCGAATGATGCCAGCACGTCAAATGATCCTGCGGACGCGCCAACACAAATCATCTAGCCTCGAACTGCACAAGCCGCAAACAGCAATCCTAAGCGCAACCAAACGCTCAAGACGCAATCAACAATGATTCAACACGGTTATATAGAACATGATAGCCTAATTTCAAGCGAATCCGACGATGACATTTGCTCCCTGGCAGATCTGCCAGACCGAGTGATGCCAACCAGACGAATAAAATTGAGGCGCAGGTGCACAAAATCACCTGCTCCCCACATTCAAGCCATCCAATTGAAAACCAAGAGCCACCACAGCCAGATGACCCTATTGCCCTTGTGGAAGCAATTCAAGATGAAGGCAATCCGCCAAACAGCTTAGTTCCGTCCGTCGAACTCCCAGGTGACGCCATCCATTGCGACGCCGTCTATGGCGACGCTTGAAGGCCTGCCAGGACATAAAAAATAATTAGCACGCACGCGCACGTGCAAAAGAGACGCCAGCTTACCGAGGATGGAAATCCGAAAAAACCAAAGGCAGAAGACAGATGTCGACCACTTTTGGGTCACCAAGGACTAGCTTAGTTCCACACAGCGAAATTTGTCGTATTACCTGACGTTTAATGACTGTGTTCAATATTGCTGTTAATTGCAAAGTACTTAAACGACAAGTAAGCAAATACTATTATCGATAAGTGATAACGATGGACGCGTGAGCGCCGATGACAGAGGCTCATTAGTGATGGCGATAATGATATCTAGCCGTTAAAATTGAAATTAGCTATTTTGAATTGTAAATTTGAAATTTCAAACAGGCCTGAAAAAATTCATTGTAAAATGCTAGAAAATAAGTATTATATGAATAAATCTGCCTGCTTGTTTCCCTTGCTCCTACTCCTGCTGGTCGGGAAGGCGAGGACGGGTGGACGGAGGCGAATGCGTTTGTCCTCCGTGACGAACGGACCAAGAAAAAAGAGCTCCTGAGTTTTAATTAAATTTCGACGGTAAATCGCAACGAAAACTCCCGGAAAGGGTTTCAAAATACGCGTACGGGTCCCGGTCGCGCGTGACATATGAAGTTTCACACAGCGGATGTGTGAATTAAAAGCTATAAACGATTAAAAACTTGAGACGTGTGTGAAAACAGAGTGACCAAATTGTGGGAGGTGTAAAACACCTGCCCCAAAACCACCCACGTGGGGACACTGTGTGGGAGTGAAAATTTCGATAGGACGATAAATTTCCCCCCCAGATCACCAAGGTGGATGAGTTTGGCGCAATGCCACCCAAGAATTTAAACTCGGTCTTGTCAGGATTCCGCGCAAACGCTGCCAAAAAACTTGATACGGCTAATAA